>OMOT01081161.1:7933-23353 GCA_900312575.1 Acanthochaenus luetkenii
AGCTCTTTGCTTAGACTAACTGAGCAGACTGTCTTAGCTACAATCTGGAGTGCTTTGGCATTGGGCTAGGACAAAAGACAAGATTGTTTATGTGAGTAACCTGAATTTAGAAACCAATCAAAATGTTCAGACCATTCCCTTTTAGCTATAACATTATTCTGTATGGATACACACCCACAACATGTATCTGTTTCAGATATGTCCCCTTTTCTGGCCTGGTTGTAACATATGTATCCATTACCACCAGACAGCCAACAGGATGCACAACTCATTCTCCAATGAGTCCAATGACAGGTTACACAGTCATTCTGGATGGGAGATTTCTGACACAATTACCATTATTTCCTCACGGTGATCCTGCACAGATTCCATCCATTACACAAAGTCCAAGACTAAAGCAGAGAAGTCCACAGCGCCTCTCTTTATCCCCCTCATGCAGCCTTTCTCCCCTGGTTGGCTTATAGCCCTCCAAACTCTCCGGCCCATTGGGGTGAGGAAAAACATGACCAACCAGCTGCCATGTATGCCTCTTATCAGGGCCTGTGTGTGCCCTCTGCTGGTCTGGACATGGCGGCCCCCAGATAACACTATCTAATAACTGTCTACAGTTCAAATGGCCCTAACCCGGCGGTGCATGAGTTTGGAATGCATCCAGAGATGTTTGGATAAGGAGTACTGTGAGACCTCTCACCTGTCTATATATGGGGTTCACTGATTGAGCTCAAAACAAAAAATATTTTGTTCTTTACCTCACTGCGTTTATGAAAACGTTTTAAGTAGCATATGCTACAGTTTACTGCCAAAACCTTCACTATGGTATGTTGCTGGACTGTTTGAAAATGATGTGTATAATAGTACACGCCTCCCCGTGGTTTGAAAAGATGAGCATTTTACACAATATCAGTCAAAGAATTTATTGATTTGTTTCATCAACCAATATTAGTCACCGCTATTATTGGAGACACACTTTTATGTATCAAAACGGACCATGCGACAGCTATGAATCTAAGCTCATGGTCATATTGTGCTTAATATTCTGCTTATACTGGCAGAAGGTCTCCCATATAGACCTGCAATGCCTTTGCCTATAGGATGCAGTGATTATATCATGGCAGCATGATGCACGTTTTGGCCATGCAAACTGCTATAAGTCGCCAGTAACGTATCGAATCTTTTGACAGGTATTTTATGGAGACAGGTGTTTATCTGTCAATAGCAAGATCTCCCAGGCTGTAAGAGACAGATTATTGTTATTTGAGACAAGGCATTCATTTGAAGTTTTATGGTGTATTGAAGTAACACACAAGGCACATTGTTGGCTCCCTGACGTACTGTGCAGGCTGAATATATAGTGACATTTCTTTTGAAATGTACATTATCTTATGTAAACTGTCATTTTTTATAAAGAACAGGCTTTTGAAAATAATTTTGGTGTTTTATACTGTCTTTTATTATAACAATACGCCAATACACCACAATATTTATTCTCAGGAGGAAACTTCACCTCTGTCTAGATCAGCTGCTTCTTGTTTTGTTATCTCTGTACCCTCCAACCCAGACACACTTAATCTCTGACAGTCAAGCTATATGTTTCTCACACTGACTCTCATAATGTCAATTTCCGCGGGGTGCTTGAGAACAATTTAATCGAAAACCGTTGTTCCGCATGTCAATGTTGATGTAAATGACTTGATTGTCAGGTGATATTCCTGCATGCGTCAGGTACTTCAGACAGAAGGAAAATATCAAAGTTTTGGTGTTGGTAATAATAATAATGTTATATTCCACATGATTACTCAATAGATGCTATCCAATGACACAAGTCTGTTGGTTCAGGGTTTTCAACAATCATATTTGATGTACTGAGCTACCGTAGCTTATCGTGATACATTTGCATATAGATAGCAGCATCAAGGTTCTACAATGACGTGAGATTTGTTCGAATTTTATAGATGAGCTAAATGATGATTGGATGGAAACTGAACATTAACAGGAACTAGCTCCTATACTCAAGGTGCAATCAGTTGCCTATAACCTGTATGATAACGGGCAAACGTGGGTGTAAGAAACATCAAAGAAATGAAAGGGAAGGGCAAACAGGTCACCCTTATTTTAATTCAGGGCAAACACTAAAATCACATCACGAATACGTAATCAGAGACTACAAAACAGGTATTATAGCCTTAAGCTGCCCTTCTTTAAGACAAATGGTGTGTTTATGTTGTATAGGCTAAGCTATTAGTTAGAGTGTGCACCTACATCTCCGGGCTTTGTATTCACTCACTGCATCAACGCTGGGGTCCCTGCACAGTGCAGACACGCTCTGCATCTCAATACTGCCATCAGCATTCAAGGTCTGTAAAGTCTGCTGGCCTCAGAATAAAACATGTACAAAAAGAATGCATGAATACTCCCGGCAAACTAACAATGGGGCTTGATGAGATAAATGTAGTTCAGAAAGTTGGTCAGTTGCCTGCTTGCTTTAGCTTGGATACTGTCTGCAGTTAGGCTTGTAGGCTTGTCTATGGAATGATTCAGTCGACTTAGACTGTGTGCTGTGGAGGAGATGCATTTTCTTTATGTTACAGTTATGGCAATTGTGAATCATCACTTGGGTCAAAATGTTCAAGGGCTTGCTTTGTAGCACTAAAGCCGAGTCACACACTGGCACGTCAAACTGGGTGTAATAATGTTCTAATGCACTGGGTGGCAGTGTTAGCAAAGGGATTATTCCTATGGAATTTACCTCTATACCTCTCCTTTGGAGTATTGACGATTTTATTTCTAGGAAAGTATCATGCTTTGCTGCAATTGGAAGCACATATACACCTGTTGTTTGAAAGGAGATAAACAAAACAAAGAGAGAAATCTTTCAGGTCTAACAGACAAGTGGGAAATGCTTCTAGCTAAACATAATATATATTCAGTACATTGAAATACCCACCATTCATCCATGTACCACATCTTCAAAGCAATAAATAATCATTACAGATCGAGATAGGAATGAGTATGCCAGACTGTGGACGGTGAGTGAAGGGAATATAGTATATCTAAAAATTAATGCACCTAGAAAGTCATTCCACCCCTTAGTCAAGAGCACAAATCGAGTGTTTGCTGGGATTGCAGTGTCCACACGAGCTGCAGGGGCAGCTCAGTGGATCTCGTCCGACACAGTGTTTTGTCCTTTTGCGAAAGGTCAGATAAGCAGCAGTGACATTGTTCTACTCATTAAATGTCACAAAGTCCCAGGGGTCGACACGACTGACAGGAGGCCCTATCTGGTGGGATAACACCACTGGTGGAAGATTGCGTAAGGGTCGCTGGTGGTGTGTGGGTGGTAACATGTGGTAGAGTGGTTAGCACTACACACAACCTTTTATAATACACTGTGGTTAGAACGGTATATCGGTTTGCCGATATGTTGGGCCTATGCCTTTTATGAAATAAAAGATATCGACCAATCAGTGTCGCCCACAACTACATAAAAGCAGTCTGTAAAACCTACGATGAAATAGATATTTTTGGCAAATGTTCATTTCTTTACATATAATCATGAATATTGGTAATTGTAAATTAACTTTTAATGTAATGTAAAATAATATGGAGGGATTTCTGTGTCAATATTCACAAATATATGAAATAAAATGAGTATGTTTTAAGATTGTTGAGTGCAAAAAAACTGAAACACAAATGTATCTCTTAATCCACAAATAAATTGTTTGTTACTTGTGTTGTGTAAACATCATATAAATGAATGTAACATAATTTACAAAAACAGATAAAATGTAGTTTTTATAAAAATAAAGACAATATATATTTTCATATTGTTTAGGCCAATAAACAGATATAACACATTTAAGCATCTACAGTATATTATTATCTTTTGACACACATATTGCGCCTCCACTTCACTCCACCAGTTGAAAAGGGCCAGAGCGGAAGCCTTCCCAATGTTGGAGTGGACTATCATTCTGGTATAGGATCAACAATAGGATATTGTTGATCCTATACCAGAATGAGATCTCGTTGAAAAGACTCAACATGGAGTGTTTAGCCTAATGTTTTTATCAATGTCCCTCGCATAAGTTTTGTCAGCCCTACGGCTCTTTAGCTACACAGTTAGGCCTTTTTTTATTTTACCAATCGATGTCAGTACAGTTCCTACCACTGGTATTTATTTAGCAATATGAACGAGTTAAGTAGATGCATTACGTTAGCTTAGCTGGCCAGCTAGCTACTCCGTTAATGTTCATCGTCTGTTTGCTGCATCTGTGAAAGTGAACTCTTATTTGTCCATCTCTGTTTAACCTTCTTGTATGGTGGCATTCAACGTCCTATGCCAGAGTGATAGTCCACTCCGACATTAGGAAGGCTTCTGCTCTGGCCCTTTTCAGTTGGTGGAGGTGTCAAAAAAGACACACATATTTGCATAGTTCAATTTACAAATGCAGAGGCTCTGAAAATACATTGACCTTCAAAATATGAAAATATGTTTGTAAGTTTGGTAACTTTTGTGAAAAAAAGTATTTCACAAATGTGTATGTTTTTGTACATGATGTATTTATATGATGGTTTACAGAACACAAGTAACAAATACTTTTTTGTGGATGGAGAGGTATATTTGTTTTTTTTGCATTCAGCAATCTTGTCACGGCCGTGCTCGTGGTTATTCCCTTGTGTCTCCTGTGTTCCCTCTCCCCAGTGTTCCCAGCATCTCCCTGTTTGTCTCTCTCTGGTTGTCTCTGTGTGTGTGTGTGTGTGTGTGTGTGTGTGTGTGTTGGCTTCCTCCTGCTCTCCTGGTTTCCTGATCACCTGCAGACAATCATCTCATCAGCCTACACACCTGCCATCAAGCTCATCATCCACAGTATTTAAACCCCGGTCCTTCACCCACTCATCGCCAGTTCATTGCTTCATCTTCTGTGGTAGTACACGGTCTAGCTAATCCAGTTACTCTATGTTACAAGTTAGACTTTCTCGTATTCATCGTGCGTCTCTCTGTGTTATAGGACTACAACCCTGCTGTCTCCCAGCCAGAAGTTCCAGCTCTCCTGCCCACCAACCTCTTCATCTGAACTGCTCTCCTGCCAGCCTCACTCGTCCAGATCCGTATCCTCCAGTCAGTGTAGACAGAACCGCCTTCAACCATCCTGCCTCTCTCTGGACTCTGGACATTCACTCCTACATTCCTCTGCCTGTTCACTGCAATAAACCACCAGATCATTTTACTCTGTTCCCTGTGTCAGTGTCCTGCGTTTGGGTCCGCCTTTCCCTGAGATGTAACAAATCTTAATACATATTTGTTGATTTATTGATATTTTTCAAGTTCTATTTCTGTTCATTTTATTACATACGTTTCTGATTATTGACACAAAAATCACTGCATAACAGTTTCCCCTACCATTGAATAGGTGGGTTGGATCACCCTGACTTATGGAGCTGCTAAGAATTTTTTATTTGGGTTTCAATGGAGAATTGTAGTGTCCCATGATGGTCTAAATGCTGTTTCAGAGGATTTTCCACCTGACAAGAATAACATTCTTGTAACTTGTAACTTTTTGGGCACAACAATTGTCAAATTTAAAGATATTAAATATCGGTACAAAATATCAGTATGGATACTGACCTTCAAAAACCCATGTTAGATGAACAAGAACTTCATATCACAGCACATTAATTCATTTTGAGCTGGATCTCATGTTAAGTGTTACCTTGTTATCTCTTCATCACCCACCACCTCACTTGTTCTCCCCCTCTTCCCTCCTGCATCTTTTCTCACCAACATTGCGGCTGTAGAGTAGCTGCCTCCCCTGTGGCGCTATTTCGGTTTCCTCCCACCTTAGTGTCAGTATTAAAACGATGTTTCAGTGCGTGTGACTTTCCCCAGTCTCTGCCCTGTTCACTCTCATAGCACATACAGCAGTTGGCATTGGAATCATATCTGAATTCTGCTAGAATAACTTAACAATGCTAAGGAGAAATAGGAAAGAAGAAACAAGATATGCTTGTGAGGTGATTGAAGATTCCTATCCAAAACACTGATTTTTAGACCTTCATTAAGCCAACTCTAAACATCTTTGTCTTTCTGCACAAGTCTGTCATCATGACTCTTATGTTTGGCTGTTATACTGCCTAAATCACTTTTTAACGCCAACAGGCACTGTGCCATTGGTATTATCACCGGGGAGTCAACATGAATATATCATATTTTGGCACACCTCTTTGATCAGGATTACCGAATCGCTGCAGTAGTCAACTGATAGCGGTTTGGGGTGGAGGAGCAGTGATGGAGGCAGGAGTTTTGGAGGTTGTTGGTGTGTATGAAAATATGCCACACCAATTTGAAGCGATTATTCCAATCTTCTCATACAAACATGATACTGTGCTTATCATTATGTGAAGTGTAAAATTAAGGGCAAGACTTGCAACACTCGCCGCTTCAAGAAGGCTCAACAAAACACTACAAGTATTTTATATATCAATGATACATAATGTTCAACTCCGCACTGCTTAGGCTGTAAACACTAGGTAAGACTTACTGTAGTTATCACAGTGTACATACAATATAAGACCTGAACTGTTTGGTGAAGGACACCAATACTATTTATTTTTTTGTTTGCCCCTCCCACATGGCTAGCGATGATATCTGCCCCCACCAACTTTAAATCTACCCTGCTTGGCAGAAACTTTTAATTAAAATTGACTTTCCTTGTAGCTGCAGTGCCTCCAGAGTGCATCTTAGCAACTGTCCTGGGACATTATATTTCCTCAATCATTCTGGCAACGATACCATCTCTCTTGAGTCTGATACTTGCTTGGAATATGGGCTGAGGTTTGTCGTTTCTGCATTTGAGATACACGCAAATCAAACCTGCAGCCATGAAACATTACAGCACCAAAAAACTAATGTATTTGCAGTTATGGCGTACAGACATGAACTCAAGTTAGTGCTTTTGATGCACTGAACTGTATTAAAGCGAATGGGAGCCACAATGTAAACGCAACATGATTCTAAAATATTGATTTGCAAATGGGCTGAAATGTTAAACGCTAGTAAGAAGACAGACAAATATGATGTGATGAGGAATTTCCAGTACATCTCTGATATGATCTGTAATTGTTTGCAGGCTAACATCGGCCTATGCCAGCCTGTGGGGTTATCAGTCAGTCAGGAGTTATACCAGTAATCCCATTAAGAAATACAAAAAATCACTCAAACAACTTTATGATCAGCACTGACCTTCAAGTTACTGGACCAAGACAAAGGACCTTTCATCCTTATACTCATATTTCTTTTATTTTGACCATATCCCATACTTTAACAATGGATAATTCAGTTCTGTCCAGGAAGTTTGCCTTAAAAATAGAATCTTAAATAACATTATCAGTCTATACAATATTCAGCATGGAATGACATCAATGTGTTTTCCCCCCAGTAATTTCCCCAGTTAAATGGCTGCATTCTATGTTCTGATACAACGTAGACTATCAAGTTTATTCCATTTTCTTTTTTTCATCATGTTTCATTCATAGTAGGTAGTTTGTGCGGGAAACATTTTAGTAGTCATGCTTCCCTATAACTTAGATTACTTGTAATCAGATAAATGAGAAGACTTCTTACAGTGGATCAGACACTCAGAAAAATTGGAATCAAAATATAGACTGACGCTAATTATGGTGTTGCATTTCAAGTACTTGATGGTGGGGACACTTGAGGATTGAAAGAAATTAAATCTGTTTAGCAAATTATGACTTTTGAAATGTGCTCGGTGGATGAGAAATGTTGGATGAGTAATTGTTAGTTTAATATTGTCCACTAGATATTGGTCATGCCAGCTATTGTTTCTTTGTGAGCAATTATTCTGAAGAATTTTCTGTGAGAAATTATTTTATTAGACCTCTTTATTGCTCCTGATTAAACTTCATCATTTGACTATGATTTTCTATAGAAAAATTCAAGACACAGCTGAGCTCACTCTACAGTGCAACAGTGTGCCATTGCCATAGAGAATAATGCATTCAAGGACACTTTACATAGTTCAAAATAAATTAATAAAACAAAATGGCAAGTAGCCTCATCCTCTTTGCAACAGGAAGCAACAGGTTTATGGGAAATGTGCTCTTAATTTTGAGAAACGCTAGCACTAACAATACCACTGGTGTGAGATACTTGTTTAGGGTAATTATACCAAGGTGTCCAAATTAATTTGACAATAATATATTGATTTGTAAAAATGCTACACCTAGCACCTTAAAACATCCGCCACACTGTCAGCTCTGTGATGGAGAGGGGAACTTTGTGTAAGTTAAACAGTAGACGAGCGCTGACACCAGCGCTGATAAGCCAAATCAATCTGACCAGCGTATTGGTATAGTGCTGTGAAGTAAGCACACCAAATGAATAGCTGCATACTTAGTAATGGACCTAATTATTCTGGGACTTAAGCCATGAGCACAGGAAACTGTCAATCACAACCTTGATCTGCTCTCACCATGCAAACGCCAGGTAATGATTTCCATTATGTTTCTCTGATGTTCCTGATTTGGAAAACAAATATCAAAGGACGCTAATGAGGAGATTATGATATTGACCAAATTGAGTGTATCTCCACCAGCAGGTGTTCAGCCCCAGAATAGCAGCCAGGCAAATGAGAATGATAGAGGATGGCAACGTTTTCCCCAGGGTGCCAGAGTGTTGAACATAGACATGAATTAACTCTGTAGTTTGAAGCAGTGTTTGACTTTGAGCATAAACTCAGATGTGTTTTGTGAATTAAAATGACACCGGCCAATCAGTTTTTTGGTCACCTGCATGCCTGGAGGATACAACTGTTCACTGTGTTTCTTATCCGGACTCGGGTGCGGACCAAAAATTTGCAAAAGGTTGGGCAAAAATCTTTGGTTTCAGTCCTCTTCCATGCGGACCATGGTGCGGATAATTTCCGGTGTGAAAACAACTTGAATAAAGTCTGAACCAAACAGAGGAAATGACGATATGTGGGCAATAAGTTCTATCACAGTGGGTTGTTGTTTTTATTTTAGCCAAATTAGAGCAAAGAGGAAAGAGTTTACGGCCCTAGCTTGGTTGGTATTGTAATCGCCGAACCAGTAGCGACCGTGGACTCATCAAATATATTATTTTCTATTTTGTTTCTCCACGGTCGGAAACGAGGTGCTATGTGTTATTACATACTTGGTCAATATTTTACGAAAACAAACGTATATGAACTCACCTACTGCATACATACTGTTAACGGGGGAGTTCTGTCTTATTATTCTGCCAAGTTATTTGACCCGTTGTTTTTAAGCCTTGAAATCCCACTAGCTAGAGAGAAACCTACTTGCAATGCATCGCAGACTGAACCAGAGTTCGCTAGGTTGTTTCATTGTATTTGTCCGGTGGAGAGAGGTGGTTCTCCTTGATTCCAGAGCCTATGAGATGGACTGCAACAGAAGACATGTCTCAGTAGTTTGGCACAGTATCAGTATGGCTGAGAAGAGGACTGGCAAGCTCTGATGGAGGGAGCTGCCAAGATGATTCCCCGTCGACCTTATTATGTGCAACACCATGTAGCCGCCGAATCCAGAGGTCCTCAAGATGAGGGGGACCAGCAACAGAAGCATCAGAAGCTATAGATAAATACAGGACTCCAGGTACTTCCTGGGTATAGATGCTGCATCAGTTATGTCGTTATTCAGTCTCTTTGTGCCTGGTAGTGTTGATAAATTCTGTGTTTCTCACATTTAGACTGTAAAAACTGGCATTACCCAACAACATTAAAATCCACATGTTGGTATCTGTTTGTAGCCATACAGCAGTCCCTAAACTGGCTTCTCTGTACACAAAGACAATACATGCAGTAGATGCCTGCAGATAATTTCCCATTGGCCCCAGGCTTAAGGAGAGCTGCTTCCAATTCATCGATGAGCTCATCTAGCAGGGCAAACGGACTCGGGGAAGGACCATAACAATGATTCACATGCAGCAGATCTCAGCAGAGCTCCAGTGGATTATCTGTGTTCCCTTAGCTGTCTCCTCAGCAGCGAGGCTGACTGTCTCCCTCTGCATCTACCCAGCCAGAGCTCTTAGCCAGAAGAGTCAAGCAGTTGACAGGAAGAAAAGCTTGTCCTCTGTCAGTCTCAGTGTGCAGCAGACTATCAGCTCAGGGTGTGTTCTTACAGGTCTCAGTATGCTCTCTTGTGAAATGTATCTGTGCTTGGCATGGCTTGGAGACATTTATTCCCTTGGCTTGTTTTGCCGGCTGTTTACAAAACTGTATCTAAAGATGAGCAGCCTGCGTTTGTTTACCTGCAGCAACGTAGGCGACTATTCGCACAAATAACTTTGACGATGGATTATTATAATGATCACGAAGATGAAGAATTCTACTTTGACTGCAATGGCTACTGGTTTGAGCCAGAATACATAGACACAGAACTCCAAGAGATGGATGAGAAGAGAGCAAGAGAAGAGAGAGAGGCTGAAGAAGGTGCGCAGCCATGCAAAGTTGCAGCCGAGGCTAGATCAAGAATTTCAGGGGACTTTTTGTTCTTGCAAGAGGTGGAAGTAGATGCTGAGAGAGGAGGACCATTTGTGTTGTAGGGAGAGGGATCTGTTTCTACAGAATGCCATTGAAAACCTGCGTTAATAAACTGGGCAGTTTTAGAAACCTTCTTCCACGTCCCCAAAATAAATTGGAGGAAGAGGCCCAGGCCGGAGGGACCGAACAGACAACTCTCAATTCTGAAAGTAATCCTTGCTATTCAGATAATACTGTGTCTCTACAACGTAGCTAGAGTGTAGATGTTTACAGTGCGAAGTGCGGTCGTGAAATAGTTCTGTTTCAAATGGAAGTGTTGTTTCAATATTCGGTTTGTGACAGCCAACATTACACAGGAGACACACTGAGACCTGTAAGAAGCACATTTATTGCAGTTTTTCCCAAAACATTTAAGATTGCCCAATAGGCTTCTATTGTAGCCCAGTTAGAGCCTGCAGGAAAACTGTAGAAAGTTCAATACTGAACCGATTAGTGAAATTATGGTCTCTACATGTCAGCTGCATGGTGAAAAGTCTGCAAATAGGGTCTAAGGTCCAAAATAGCGAACTTGTCCTTTAAGTCACCTGAAGGTCCTCTGCATCTTTGCCAGAAGCACTGTGGAGCTCAATGGGAGCAGGGGCGAAGGCTATCCCCATTGAACCGAAAAGCATGTCCTTATGCTCAGGTATTCCAGGTCTATAGCACAGACATGAGTTTTTGTGATAACATTGCATTGCAACCGACTTCTGACTCTGGCATGGGGTTCAAAAACATAGTTTCTAAGATCCATCACAATACTAGAATAAAAATGAGAGAAGGAAAACAGAATAAAACTAATTATAGCCTCACAAATGGGAATTTTGATTTTGTGCTCAAATATGTTTCGTCATACTGACTTAATACATTCTGTATTATCTCTCTTTCAGACACACAGACACACACACACTGCTGATTAATTGTGGAATTTTCAGAGACAACTTGATTGCAATGACTGATTGTGTGTTTTTATTTGTGCGTGTCTACTAATTTAGCCTGCGTCTAAGTGACTAATTCAAGTCTGTCAGGATTTGCAAGCGTGCCGCTTTTGCCATGCGTACCCCTTTCTTACAGTGAATCAAGAAATCAATTGCTACTGTTTGTCCACGTGACCAGATAAATGCACACCTGTAAGTGCAGCTGCCTGGCTGGCTGTGTGTGTTTATCAGTATACAAAAAGAAGGCAGCCCCGCTGTGCACTATTCAGTGGCCTGTAATCAAGCTGTTTAATCTGTGCAAAGCACCATAAATGTAGCACAGTGATTTACTGCGAGTTAAGGAAACTGGCTGCAAATGTAGAATATATGTCTTTATATTGTAACTTATGGTACTGGAAGCAAGAAGTGATGCTAAGTTGGAATTCAATTCTAAACTGTGAGATTATCGGATCGGCCCTCTACTGTACTGTGAGTTTATGTAACTGTCCTTCAACAGCTACTGCCATTCAATACCATCATTTCTCCAAATGAAAAGAGAGAGGCAAAGAAAAGCCTGAAAAGAGTCAGGACCATTTTCCATCAGACTACCGGTACTCAGAATTCAGTGAATCGCATACAGGTATAGTCAGTGAGACAACTCCTGGCCCAGTATCAGTGGATTGATGTTTCTCCTAGCTCTCCTTTTGTAAATGTGTGCTGCGTTCATTTCTGAGGTCTTGACCCCTTGATGACATTGAATTAATTAGCCTCATTCCATAAGCAGTAATGACGGTAGTGTGTGTGTGTGTGTGATTGGAGGGACTGTGTGTATGAATGGGATGAATGCTAATAATAGATATATTGACTTTGCATCAACAATCAATAATGTGTCTTTAAGTGTGTGGGACAGAATAAGAGTGCAAGAGTGTTGGATAAAAGAGAAGTGTGTGTGTGTGTGTGTGTGTGTGTGTGTGTGCGCGCGCGCACACATGTGTGTATAAAGTACAGGATGACTCCCTCCTGGTTCCCCTGCTGGGTGCAATCACAGATAAATAGGGAGACCAGACCAGCGATGTCGGCCTTTAATTGCCACCTGGCTTCGAGAGCCTTTCACTTAGGCCTTTAAATAAAGCAGTAAGCGTCTTTAAATAACTGGGGTGTGAAGACACAACTTTTCTTGCATTAGCCATAGTCCTTTTGCAGCAGGAAATCACAGTCTTACAGCTGTATATATACTGAATCCCTCCTATTTTGAGTGTGAAAATATTTCAGGTCACCAAGGACGAGGTCACTCAATTTTCTAACGTTAATATTTTCAAGTAAAGACGAGTGCGAGAGTGCTAAAGCTCCTCATTTTCATTGCAGTAAACACAGAAACAAACATTTCGTAAGTCACAAATCTCAAAAACACTGACTTGTGGCGGCTGTTGCCAGACTGTTAAAAGAGGAGGTTGTGAAAGCTAGTTATAGGTGTTTTGGTTCCCTAAAACGTGCAGAAAGAATCCCTAGCACTATTTTCTCAGATACTTGCTTTCATAGTGTTCATAAACAAGCAAGTAGTGATCTATAACTATAGAGCTGACAGAAAGAATAAAAGCATTATGTCTAGGGTTAAGCTCCGGAGTGTGAAATTGTGATTTTCTTTTTTAACTTGTGGGAACGTGATGTACAGTATGTCGTTGCCTCAACAAACTGTTATGGAAAATATACAAAGCACCTTTGGCCTTAAGCTTGGCGCTTAACAGTTGTGACTTATGTTTAGCAAGGCTATAACTATAGAGCGTTGCTCCATGTCCTTGTTTGGGATCTATGCTGATGTCTGCGAGGACATATAACTGAAAGGAGGTAACAAGACAGTGTGCAAACTCTGTTTCCAACCACTGGCCCACACAAGATGGGAGGTTATCATATGGGTCACCAGGATGTTCCAGTCTAACCACTCGCCCCCACCTCGTCCCTGAGTCCTTGTCCTTGCAGCACATATACTGTATGAAACTATCACTTGTTGAGAAACACTTACGGTTTATTCTGAAGAGAGTGAGCTGAGTTTCTCCTAAACTTTGACTCTTAAGACATAGCAAAGACCCTAACCCTAGACAGAGCAAGAGGGAGGCGCTGTTTATTTCAGTAATAACAATAGTAAACTTGATTTCAGATAGAAAATATGTTCAAAGAAGTTCACCTTCGCCCTTATCCTTTCTACAAGCAGGATTATTTATTCTAGCTTGAGTAAATAGGTTTACATAAGTTCACCAAATCGTACACTAATGCGGAAATAAGAATAGCTCACATATCGGATCATAAATTAGACCTACTCATGTGTGATCAATAAATTGTGTCTATTATGGCTCATAATATATAGCTGTCAGAGGATGTTACCAATGCAACACTGAGGAGATAATGAATCAGATTTTCCTGGCCCATGAGTATGATTGGTGTTTATGTCCAAACCAGGTTGTTGGAATGTGCAAACCCCCATGCATGCACCATGAGCCAGGTGCACAAAATGATGTGTAGATTCAAGACTAAAAATCTGTTTGCACAAAATTGGAAGCTGTCTTTTCCTCAGATTTATAAAACACTGCTTACGCAGTTGTTCTGTTTAATAAATCTTAATCTTCTTGAAACTGTGCACACGTGCACGAGCCTAATGCCCACTCCCACAATTAGCCATAACTGGGTGTCAACAGTTTCACCTGGTTTGGACATCAACACCATCATCATCATGGGCCAATTAATGAATTCATCAGCACCTCGGTGAGATTTTGAAATATTGCCTTTGTTGTTGTTGTTTTCTCAAATAACACAAGGCAAACAGCCATGTGCACCTCTCTGCTGGCAAACTATTTCCATCTGGCTTTGTTGATGATGACATGATGCCTCATAGCCACATGCTTTGTTTATTGTTGTCTGGATAAATGAGCCCATAATTGCCTACTTTCTCATCAAGTTGCTCAACGGGATGCTTTCGGAAATGTGTTGATCCATGTAGTGTGCCATGAAATGTGTTGTGCCACAAACCATACCCAATATCTGATGAGGATTGGTACCAAAATCATGTGTCTGTAGATATACCCTCTGGTGTGCATGCTAAAGCTTTAGCATACAGTATATTCAATGATTGTGGGTGATTATCTAAATTATGAACATAAACCTTTAAGTAAACAAAATGTGAATTTGTTTTTATTCTATGACATGTAGATTCATAAATTCTGAAGACAAAATCATTAGTGAAGTCCATTACAAATCAACAGCGCAAAAACTTCAGCTGTCTGGCTAACTTCGCACACTTCCTGTGTAAACAAACCAAGTTACGCTCGAAATCTCGCAGGAAGGGAGATCTTCTGCCACTGAAAACTCATACTTTTTGTTTAATTTAATGTCTATTTTACAAATCCCCTAAACAAGCCTGGCAGGTTTAGACGCATGTCTAACCATCCAGCCGTAGAGCTACTACAAGCTCTCATTTTCTCACTTTTAGGATAATGCTAGCTGCCTACAATTACTGAACATACAGTATGCTAATGTGTTAGCATACGCACTGGACAGAGCTATCGGAGACACAGAGTTGATTTTGGCAACAATCCTCTTGTTACATATTGGGTAAGGTGACCAATGGGCCAAACAGTCCCCAGAATGGTGTCGTCCTTTAAATGTTAGTGTGTCTGAGTTTGTAGGTGTATGTGTGTGTCTCTTAATATGTGCAATGGTGTAGTCTAGTTTTCAGTGGTGGGTATACTGTGATGATTGACCGCCCCCTCCAACTCTTGAGAGACATCAGACATCAATGACAATCATGAATTGGTTGCTATATCTCATTAATGGAAAAAGAGATCAAAAACTGTTTTGAGGAATTAAATCCTATCAAAGGGGCCGATCAAACTGAAGCGCAGAGCTCCACATACATAATCCCTGATCACACCACG
>OMOT01081161.1:23373-34873 GCA_900312575.1 Acanthochaenus luetkenii
ATTCATTAACCTCTCCCCTCTAACCACACACACACACACACACACACACACACACACACACACACACACACACACACACACACACACACACACACACACACACACACACACACACACACACACACACACACACACACACACATACGCCACATAGCGGTTAAGCTTATTTGTACACAACTGTGTCCAGTCTCTGGCAATGGTTAGCCAAAAAATAAGAGCTGTTGTTCTGGCTTTAGCTTTAGAAGAGAAGTAAAATCAAACCAAAAAGGTGATTTTGGGAGCATGACACCCCTAAAAACCAGAACAAAAACACGGGGAATATCATAACCTTGTTTTTGCTCTTCAATTTATATAGTTGCTGAAATTCATAGACTACTAAAATAACCTTCTCCTCTGACGACTCCATATTTAAACAAATGTATAGTATTTTTCAATGTTCCCCAACGTTTGCTCAGCTATCACATCTCCCAGCCCAGTGTGTCTCAAAACTATGTTACGTTTCTTTGTCTATTTTTAAGTGGGGTCTTAGTGCTTTCTTAGTGGGTATATGGTGTAGTTCTGCATATCATGTAGAATACACCACTGTGCAAGGGACACTGCTGGATGTCATGTCAAAAACATTGGTCCTCATTCTGGAAAATGTTCTTCTTAAATATCTTCTTACAAACTTCGTAAAAAAACAACCCTAAGAAACATCCCCGCCGGATTCATGAACGCGTGGACATGTGTTCTTAACCCTCCAAACTGTTCTCAGCTGAGATCCTTCAATGAGGAAGGCCACTGATTCTTAACTTGAACGCACGTTCTCATGAACTTGAATTTTCAGACAGAAATGCCTCACCAGCTTCTTATATGGGCATGCAACCACAGGACCGTGTGCAAAACAGGTGGTTTTATTTGTCACATCAACGTCATACCAGTAAGATGAGCAGTGGAATGTTTCTCCACTGGCTTGTACAATGTGACAAAATAAAACCAACTATAAGAAAATAACAACTGAGAACAAGACGGTATATGGACTATAAAATTATAACCAACGACAATAAAATAACGATGGAGAACAAGACGGTATATGGACTAGGGTGACCAAATGTCCTCTTTTACCCGGACATGTCCTCTTTTTGGGTCTATTATTATATTATATTATTATTACATAATATTTGATATAAGTTGAGTCTAAGACTTAGAGAGAAATGTTGTTACATTGCATTTTCTATTCATGTTGTACAGAAGATGCATACCGGTACTTGAAATAAATACCTAACAATTACAAAACTTCTTTGAGTATCTTTTGAATATCAGGCAGAGTGTCCTCTTTTTTAGGAAGCAAAATGTGGTCAGCGTAATAGAGTTTAGTGCTTATTTATTACTTATTATTTATGACTACAAATGTAAAAAATAATTGTTAATGATACAAATATTCTCATATTTATTATAATTATTATTATTTACATCCGAGGATGTCTGTAGAATTCATGTGAACACAATCACCAATGATGTCTCACAAATGCAGCCCTTAAGAACACGGGCGCACTCCAATCTGGCCTATCTACGACTGCTTTTCCACGTTCTTAAATCCTGTTCTTAGCTCAGAACGAATCTCAGATAAGAAACCATTCAGGAATGCCAGAATTGTCTCGGAAACTTCGTAAGTGGACTAAAGAAGACATGTCTTCTTGTCTTTTGCGTAAATGTGTTCCAGAATGAGGTCCATTGATCTCATCAGGAGCCAGTGTACACAGTGAAACTCCCCAAAGGTCTTTGTGGAAGTCTGATCCTGTTTTAAATTCAGCGTTGACTCTTCACTGCCCTATGTAAAGCACAGCACCAGCTTGTCAGTTGGAGTGTACCGCTTAAAAGCACAGAACACCGTAAATATAAAGTGCAGGGATCTCTATCAACTCTCAGCGGGGATTTCAACTTACTGCTGTCTTGCTACTATGTAGGCACTGCATACAATAGAGAAGCTATAGTGTGTTTATAAAGTCTGGACTGCATTTGGCCAGTGAGTGTAAAATATTGATGGGTGGTAGTTTTCACTGAATTGTCAAAAAGCTCAAGCTCTTTCTGTTCATGTTCACCCCACTTGTAGAGATTGACTGTTGGAAATAAAATGCAGGCACAACACTGTGCAAAAGGGCCTGCAGACATCTAACAATGAATGATGGTGTGGTTGTTGATTTCCAACGCATGAGAATTTGGTTTCTTCTCAAGGGATATCACTGTCCTCCACAACTTGGATCAATGTAATTAGTACTCACTGGCCTGGCCTGCATGCTTGAGTGATCAGAATTTATTTATTTTGTTTGCGTTCTTAACCACCCCTTTTCTTTGTGTCTCTTACTCAAAGCTTAGTTGTTTGATGTGTCTGCTGTTGATCCTTTACAATTTGTCAGTAGGCACAACTCTATGAAGACAATTACTTACGTGAACAGCTGTCTTACTGAGAAGCACTATAGATGCACATAACTATGTTATGAACTACTAAACAGTAGTTGCAGTTACATATACTAAACACACATCAATATATCAGTATGGCGTACACATTTTACTGATACCAGTTCAAGTTTTTCCTATATGACCAACAAACATTATTAGTCCTATTAAGATGAATATTTGCTCTGAAATACTATGTGCATTGGATTATTGCTTTTTATCTGAGCTGGCTACCAGGTAAACTGAAATCAGATAATATAGCTACAATAGCTGCCCTATAATAAACTGCTATTTGAGACCATAAAACCCTTGACCACCAATTACATTCTTCAATTGACTCCACCAAACAGGTAGTATTTACTCCACAACAGATTAATATAATTATATTCATTATTATTGTTTTACCAGTCTAAATTAGATTTGAACCACAGTTCCCGGGGGAAACTGTAACCTAGCAGCAAAACCAATTACCATATTGCTCCCACCAGTGGCCTCCACTCCAGCTTGGCTTTTCATAAATAATGTTTAATTATGTGATGTGTTACAACCATAATAGCAAGCCATTCCAGACATACAGGTTCATAATAAAAATATTTTAGGGCAAGGTGATTACATTTACCCTTTAGGTATTTAGCACTTACAACGAGTGCAACAATATAATAATCTTCCATAGATAAAAAAGTGTCAGAACAAAGTTCAGACTCATGGTGCCCTGACAATTTTCTGTGAGCGCTGAATGGTCACGAAAGGGAAACAAACAAAAAAGCTATAGGGAGAGGTAGAATTTGTTTGTTTGTTGTTGAGATATTAGAGTGAGTAGAGAGGAGAAGATATTACTTGACAAGAGGTAGACTATTTCTTCAAAACATAACTTTTCAACCTTTGATAAAAGATGGGGGAGTGACGGAGAGGGAAGGTCATTCCTCTTGGGGAGCCATAACAGACAAGAGTTGAGAGACAAAGTGAAGCTATGACCAGGCTTGGCAGGGAAAGAGGAACTAAATCACCAGTGGTGGCAGAACACAGAGCATGAGGCATTTAGGGCTGGACCATGTGGGCCTTGCATGACAGGTAGTTGTCTAGAGTCACACCAACATTCTTGGCAGCTTGGGTAAGATTTCCTATGGAAAAAGAGCTGCTCAGTCTTATTGAGACTGAGTTTTAGGTGGAAGGCCGACATCCAACGGGAGATGCATGATAAATGGATATGTGGACCTTGAGTTTCAGAGGACGGAAAATAAACATAGTATTTAGTATCGTTGGCAAAGCAATGGTATGAAAAGTTGGGGGGATTGATGACAGCCAAATGATCTATTCTAGTGTATAGAAAGAAGAGGAGGGGACCGAGGACTTAGCCCTGGTGTGTCCCAGAGGAACAGATGCGGCTTGAAGGTAGAGTTTCCCTCCACGATATCTGATAAGTGTGGTCTGACATGTAGGAGGCAAACCATGCGAATGCAGACCCAAATATTCCCAGGTCAGCAATGGTGGCAAGGAGCATCTAGTGGTTGACAGTATTAAAGGCAGCAGAAAGGTCTCGGAGGATGCAGAGTGGAGCAGCGTGAAATGCTTCAGTGGACCAGCTTGAAGCCAGGCTGGCTAATGTGCAGCAAGCTATTATGTGAGATATATTGAGAGAAAATAAAGGAATGATAGTGTGCTGTAGTTTTTACATCAGATGGGTTGAGGATGTTTTTCTGAGGAGTGGTTCCAGCTTACTTGAAGTCTGATGGTACGCAATAGCTGTCAGGGAGTTGATGACCGTAGTCTAGAAGGGGAGAAGGTCAGCAGCTGTGGTCTTCATGAGGGACTGGTTTTAGGACTTTGTTACTAAGCTTTAGGTGTTAGTAAGTTAAAGGGGCTACGTGTAGCATTTTGTGTTTCTCAAAATTAAGACCACATTTCCCATAAACCATGTTGCTTCCTGTTGCAAACAGGATTTTGCTACTTGTTCCTGCTCCCCCTTCCCTGGCATTTGGTTTGAAGGGCAAGAAGGATAAGAACAGTGTAGAGGCTGCCAATCTTCTTGTTTGTTTACGGTAATTATACTAATGTCTCAGAAGTCATGTGGTAATGACTTATTGACATTTAAATGCTACACGTAGCACATTTAAGTGAGTATCAGAGGTTAGAAGGCAGCACAAGATTTTGATGCAGCGCTAGAGATAGGTATCTGAGTGAAGGAGCCATGGATGTTGTCATCCTTCTTCTCAAAGTAGGTGACAAAAGTATTTGACAGAAAGAGAAGAGAGTGTGGGGGTTCTAGTTCAAGGGGTTAGAAGCAGAGGATTGGATCCAAGAGTGGTAAAAGATTGATAGCAGCAGAGGCAGAAGCAGAGAAAGAGGGCAGGAGAGATTGAAAGTGGGAAAGGTAAACCGACAAGCCAGTCTTGTGCCACTTTCTCTGAACTTCTTGCAACTTCTTGGAATTTGCAAGGCTTCAGAGTCCCAAGGGGCAGGTGGGGACAGGTGGACAGGTCTAGAAGAACAGAATGAGGAGAGAGAGAAAGGATGGGGAGACCAAATGTTATGCCGCATGGTGTCAGATCAGTTAAGAAGGTTTAGTAGAGAGGGGATTGGAGAGGGGAATATGGTGGTGGTCAGTAACAGAAAAGTTAATAGTGGCGCAGGCTGTGGACAAGGCTAAGACCAAGACCAGTCATTCAGATGATACACATGTGAAAAGGCGGTGCCCTGGTAATCCATGACACTACTTTTGCAATCAGACTTTGCCATGCACAAATTTATATCAGAAGAGATTACCACTTGTTCAACGTTGAACACATTCCTTATTCTGTTTATTTTATGATTTTTTCCCCCATTCAGACATGACATAAATTGGCTTTTTCTGAAATTGAGTAATGTTCTCATTATTTGTTTTTGATTGCCTGGTTCCCAGAGATACTTCTTGATTGTTTGGGGAATTGCTTCATTTGTACAAGGAATTTGAATTGATGTTTTTTTTACCCGTTGTTTTTCTTTGTGTCAATGTGAATTAAATTAAAAGCAATAAAGAAATTATGCCATTTAAAAAATATATAGTTTTTTGTAATTACTAAAAGGTTCACAGAATACCACCGAATAAATATTTGAGTAATATATTATTGAAATATTGAAAGGTGACATGGTGGCTCAGTGGTTAGCACTGTCGCCTAACAGCAAGAAGGTTGTGGGTTTGAATCTCCACCCCGGCCCTTTCTGTGTGGAGTTTGCATGTTCTCCCTGTGTTTGCGTGGGTTTCCTCCGGGTGCTCCTGTTTCCTCCCACAGTCCAAAGACATGCGTTTGTATGTAGTATATATATGATGTATGTACAGTATATGATGATGTAGTATGTACATGGTATATGATGGCATGTAAGTCGCTTTGGATAAAATGCTGTAATGTAATATAATGAAATTGTGAGTGCAATTAAATTGTTTGGTCACACCAGTGGAAGTGGAAACCTTGACCTTGATTTGTCGATTATGAAGAAAGCTTGAAATAATTGTATAAATTGGGAAGTGGTAGTTTGAATGTATTGTCTTGTAGTTTGAATAGTCATTAAGTATGCCACACTTTGTCAAATGCCTTTTCAATGTCGAAGAATACTGCCAAGGTGAATTCTTTTTTGGCGAAACGAACCCATTTACCTCCGATAGTCTGAGGATGTTATCTGTGGTGGATCTATTTTTACGGAAGCCTGCTTGGTGCACACCCAGGAGTCCCAAGTTCTCCATGTGCGATGTGAGGCGTGCAGTGATGGTGCGTTCAAACAGTTTGCCGATATGACTAAGGAGGCCGATGGGTCTGTAGCTAGGGGCAAAAAGGACAATGCTTTGACAAAGGTATTTGGAGCTTTTGGTAAGAACATCAACACCACTGCACGGGTCAATGCACGTGGCTACATTGCACAGCTTCTTAAGTATGAAGTATGAAACGATACTCGCAGCTCAGCTCTTCCTCCGAAATGTTCAGGTCACCTCGCCAGTTTCAAAATACCTGCAGACAAGTGGAATGGACATCCTGACAGCTCATCGGATCTGCTGAAAGGAATGGCCAGAGATTTTCAGAAAGTGAAGACAGCGGCCGACACATTCGTCCAGTGAGCCAACAGCGAAGCACAGGAGCAGAATGACACATGGTTCATACATGGTTGATGTCCATAATCACATCATGGATACAGTCACCGAGAGCATGCACCAGCGATTCCTCAAAAATGGCACCCTCCATGGAATGAGTTTGAGACCTCTGACTTAAAGCCAGCACCCACCATTTAAAAGCAACACAGGGATGAGTGAGTACTCTATACTGCTATGATACTGGTCCTTATCCCTGAGACCAGTAAAGAGAGGGAAAGTATGAGTGAGTGAGTCTGTTAGTCTTTCCACATCCTGGAAGTGGTTTGGCTTCAGTGCCACTCAAACCTGCTTATGTGCCTGTATCTATATGGATGTGGCTTGTGAGCATGTGTGTGTGTGTGTGTGTGTGTCTGCTTGTGTGTGTGTGTGGTATAGCTCAATGGGTAGAGAAATGGCACCCACATTGCTAGAATTACTAATGAAAAAAGTTTTGCCAAATGTTTTGTTGGTGCCCATCAAGTTTCTTTTGAACTATTTTAGGTCTCTTGGGAACGCAGAGATATCTAAGTTTAGATCTCTCTCTCTCTAACAGTTATCCGTTAGAGTATGTTAGACTGAAAAGTCAATGTACTTGCCAGGGTTTTGAAATGGCCTATTGTTGCTCTCTAATGCTTGATTTTGTGTACAGGCAGTATCATTTTATTCCAAGTGTCTGGCAAATTGGTGGGTCCAAATTGTATTACATCAATGATCTGTTAACATCTTTTAAAATCACAGATGCATATAGCCACTGGGCTTGTATGTAACATATACACTATAATCATTTTGTTGTAGGCTAATTGGTGTTATATCAACTCAAAAACTAATAATATAATCATTGTTTTTATGGGAAACATGGTGACGGCAAAATGCATATTTTTGTTGTCAAATAATGTGACATTTTTTCGGCCTCCCCATCCTGGAGAGTTGGCCGGTCAGGTACAAATTCCTGGGCCGCTTTTTTGCCCCATTCCGCCCTGGGAGAGGGGGTTATAGGGAGCTTACAGGGACGGTCGAGTCATGAGGGACAGCCAATGGGGTGATGCAACCCTCTTTTTTAGCACTATTAGCATGCAGGTAGATGTCTGAGTTGTGGGTGACAGGGGATGATGTGTGGACGGATGACAAGGTGTTTAACCCTTCGTCTCGGAAGGATCCATCCTTTTCCCAACCTGCTGGGTGTGGAGGAGAGAGGATACATCATCATGTTGCTCTTGGCCCAGTAGGGAATACAGGCTGTGATACTGGTTCTTGGCCCAAATGCTTAGTGTGCATGCCCTTGCATGTGCGTGAGTATGAGTGAGTCTACTCTTAATGCGCGTGGAATACAAATGGCAGTTATCACTCCACCTACTGTACATCAAACCCATTGCCCCCCTCCCCTCTCTGTGCCACCTATCTCCCTAACTTGCTGCCTCCCTGCCCCTCAACCGGCCTGTTGCTTTTCCTCCAGACACTGGGATTAACTAGCACTTCTCCTGTCCAGTCCCCAATTTACTCTGCTGCTTTCCCCCCACAGCTGCCACATGCAGCCTATATCAAGGGACTAATTAAAGGTTGGGGGAAAAGAAAGGAGAAAAAAAAAACATCCTCCACTCTCTCCCACTAACTCCCATTTAAACTCCTACTATCCCTGTCTCTTTCTCTCCTCCTGTCGTGTCCCCCAGTTTCTCTGTCAGTGTGGAGTTCGCCTAGTTACAAAGGCATCATAAATACCTCAGGGTTGTTTGTAGTGCGGCTGCTCCAGGTGGTGTAAGTCAGAGATGGATAGATATTCAGGTGGGAGACGGATGTCCCTGGGCTTAGGAGAAAGACACAGTATATTACATTTCCTTGCTACTTAGTGCTGTCTATTATTTTCCTTTATCTGTCGAGTATGAAGGATTATAGATGTGTACTGTCAATTATGCAAAGAACCACATTCACATTGGATAATTGTAGAGATAAAGGAGAGGAAGGTCTTAAGTAGGTTTTGTAGTGATCCAATGAAAAGGTGTTTTTTATGTCAGTTCTTTCACTTATCTGGCAGTCATTGTACTGTAACTTATTTTGTTCAAGACCTTTAGTTAATACCTCGTGTTCTACATTATGTCCACTTGGAACAGAGACAGGGGAGTCCGGACCAAGCCTGCTGGAAAGGAAGCAAAGCTGAATACTTTATCTGAGATATATTACACTACGTTTTTACATCAATAAATAGGATCATTGCAGTCTCATGTGCAATTAACCTTCTTTGTAATATCAATGGTCTAAATACACAACAGCACAATCAATCATACATGTGTATCATGACTCTAATACTTTATAATTTCAAAGAAAATGAAATTTCAATGTATACAAATATTGGCATAAAGGTAAAAACCACACAGGTAGTAAACATACTGTGCCTCGTCTCAACTATGATGACGGAGAAAAGCCACTTCATAAAGATTCTGATGTCCTGGGAAGTTAAGACGTCACCTTGTGCCCATATTTCCGTGAAGACAAGTGGTATAACTTATAGCCCACAGGTTGTTGCCATGGTAATGGCGACCACCCGTTTTCAGGCTCCACTAAGCCTTGTCCTGGAAAGTGTGATGGTTAAATCCTGCAATGTATCTAAATGTTCACCTTAAAACCCCTTAAGGATAAAGCCTAGGCAAATACTTAACCAGGTATCTAATGGCTTCTTTAGCTGACAGCCAAGTCGGCCAAGATACCAACAATTAAAGAAATAAAGAGTTTTGTTTTACTGGCACATATGGACACTGGGAAATCAAACACAAGAGGAAAGCTCTAAGGATAAAAATACACACAATCCATAGCTGATAGCAGAGACTTGCTTCTCAGTAGGCGACGTGTATAGATTTAATTTAGAGATAAGCAATATACCTGTGAGTGACTGACACAATGTAATTTCTTGTATTAGTCATGTTGATTGCCCCTTAAATTCTAAACATTATTGGCTACTTTTGTATTAATTTTCCTCCTCATCATATCCCATCAAGTCAGGTTACTTCACTAATACATTTGTGAAGACACAGGTACACAGGTACATGTACCCTTAAATCGTATTTTTATTCTGAAGCAGTTTACATAACCTGATAAACAGACAACATATAGGAAATGTTTGAAAATGATGCCACATCACTTATAGCAAAAGAGGTGAGGAGAAGTGGAGAAATTAGGAGAGCAGCCAGCATAGCCTGAAAGCAAGTTCAAGTTCATCTATTTATACAGCCCTTTATCACAAGCATGTCTGTCAATGCAGATTAGAGGTTTAGTTAAACAAGCATTTCTCAGAGCCAATGAACCAGTTTTTCCAAGTAACCAACCAAGTAACGTTAGACTGAAGCCCAGTGAAAAGGCAAGGGGTAATAGAGAAGGTAGTTGACATGAAGCCTAGCAATTTTGCTATTAACTGAGAAAAAATGCAACCAAGCCATACTAAGTTACTTAGGTTAGCTATTTAGCCTAGCTGACCGTCCTTGTTCAAACTAGCTAGCCTATAGCTATCTAGGTAAGCTAGTCAGCTAGCCTGCTGACCTATCACAAATGCCATTTTGACCAGAGTTCCTTCTTTATCGTTCAAGTTTCCCAGTTAGCTAACGTATGGAACTGGGGCCGTGACTTATATAGCGTATTTCTGCCTCTGAGAAATGTTTCACAACTGAAACTCCAATCTGCAGGGAGATTAGGGTGGTCGGTAAGTGGGGTTTGGGGTGGTGGTGGTTTGTGTGTGTGTGTGTGACTGGTGCCCAGAACATAAGGCCAGAGAGAGGTTGACGCAGCTATGGTGTGGACAGGAATTAGCCTCGTGTGCACAGCTAGCAATGCCAAATGTCACCACACTGTGACTAGGAAGAGAGGTTTTAGCAGGGTTGCCAACTTTGGTCCGCTGGCCGTCAAAGAGCAACACAGCAGTGCCACATGAGAGAATGAGCCAATCACAGACTGTCCACTGTCTGAATCAATCTGATGTCATCTGCTCACTTTGCTCAGACTGAGTCTTGCCATATTTAAAACGTTATATTTTACCTGCTTGCTATATTTTATACCGGCGTGAGATTTGTTTGGGGAGTGTGAGAGTTGGCAACCCTGTGCATAGAGTAAAAAATACGTGGTGCCTTGCATTAATGATTTACCTCAGTGCACAGCCTGAAATGCTCAGACAGCGCTCTCCCTGTCATTCTCACATCTAGGCTAAAGACCAAAGGTAACTGAGTTGTTATAGTTCTGTGACACCCTGCTGAAGGAGATGAGGCACAATCGCTGTCATTTATTTGTGTATTCTTCTGTAACTGTTTTTAAATGATGTTTGGCATTTTTCTATTTTCGGCATTTTTCAGTTTGATTTCATTGTCTTTTATTTACCATCGTTTTGTGTGAAAAACGTGACCGCAACAACTGTATCAAAACGTATGAACAGATATCGTTTTAACATTGTGTGGCATTGTGTGGCTGCTATTTCTCCACCATTGGACACCTGTATGCACTTTGAGCATTCGGCTTCAGTTCTGACCTCGACATGCTCTGTACTGGAATCCTGCAGCTAAAACGGAAACAATGGCTTTTCAAAATTGCCCTCATGAAATGACCATAAACATAACCAGCTAATGAACACGTAACCCTTGCTAAGGGCTGACGTACAGGAACTGTTAAGCACGGATCAGTATTCCTGTGTGGTCAGTCTGCCGTGAGTAAAACTCAGCAGTCCATATAGCAGAGGAAGAGGGCTGTAACGACCCTGAACCAAACGACTCCCCTTGGTCTTTAATGGAGCCTCTGCGAATGGACTATGAATCGGGAGACTAACATGCACGTCAGGAGGAGCATTGCAGACAGCAGCAGTGATGCAGCCCTACAAATCCTATGATCGTCGTAATGGAACGGATGGTGTTGGAGGAGAGACGATGGGTGCGTGGGAGGGCGAGAGCGATGAGGCGGAAGTGTGCTCTGTGTCTCTCTCTCTCCCCCCTTCTCTCA
>OMOT01081161.1:34974-45352 GCA_900312575.1 Acanthochaenus luetkenii
TTACCTTGATGCCAATGTAGCAGAAAGCTCTGGGATGACACCTGTACATCAAAGAAACGCCTCCCCTGAAGAACAAAAATGCCCCAAGAAGTGGTTTCTGATAGAATTCTAAAGTTTGACTGAAAACTGCATTTGACACAACTCATTTTCAATGAGCGCCGGCGACGAGGAGCAGCCGACGCTGTGGCAGCAGTTTACTTTGTCTGTTCAGCCACGGTGGCTATCGCTGCTCATGCCGACTACCCGGTTCTTCTCCTGTTTATGCCAAACAAACGTCTCATCATCTGGTCCTGGCATGTAAACTATGATCATGGTCACTTGGCCAAATCCCAGAGGAAGATAAAAGGGTCTAAAGGACACCGTGTAGCCACTTGATGTCGCTTGACTCTTCTTTCAGCCATGTTTCAATAAAACACATCGGATTGCTTTGTCTGAACTCACTACCGTGGGGGATTCCGGTTGTTAGCTCAACCATTTTGTTACTCACTGATTGTACGTTTTGGGAATCCCTTACCACGTCATTGAAGTCCTCCTCTCACACCACCGCGTGAGCCCCTTTTCTTGGCTTTCACCCGCACCCTTCTCCTGCAGCTCCTCCGAAGCTCAGTGCAGAGCTGTAGATTTCGACCGAAAGAGACAGAAAGAGTTCATGCCAGAACCAAGTAAAAGCATCCTCTGCCCTCCCAAGGCCTTTGCGCTCATTAAATCTGTAGCCTAGCTGGGATTAGAGCGGACATTGTTTCCCTTTTTTTCCACGTCTGTTCTTTCCTTCCAGGCCCTTATCACCCTGCGCAGAACAAAGAATTCCACAGAGGCTATCAGGCCTTATCCTAGCCATCATACTCCGGACTGCATCACGGTAGTGATTTAAGTGAGCAAAAGAGGGACGCTCATGTACGATTAAAGTGAGTTCAGAGGACGGAAAGTGACAGACCCATAAAACGGCCATAGGACACACAATGCCCAACATAATTCCCCTTTAAGTAGACTACACCGATTTAGACATCAATCTACATCAAAGATCGGTTTTAAGACATTTAAGTTAATGAAGTTAATAATCAAATCATTTTTTTCTAATCAATCTCTCATCTCTCTCACATGTCAATTGACATATTTTACATTTGGAATGTAATTTAATTGTCATACTTTGCTTTTCAATATGCACATAAGATCACAAATTACATTCACTGGGCACGGAATTACCTTTCAATGGGCTAGAGTAATTAGACTGGTTGAATTGGCAACCATTTTACTGTGTATTTTTGATATGTAATTAAGTGCATACTTGTGTTTTGCTCATGCAGTACATGTACAAGCAAGCGTTTTTGATGAGGCCATGTGACCGCTCTGATTAATGAGGACACCAGCACCCGGCAGCACTACCGATGTGTTGTTCCTCATTATGTCAGCCAAGCAAACCATCACTCCCAAGTCCCCAACCCTCTTGTCAAAGCAGTTCAGGAGTGCTAAGACATTGCAGGAGTGAACATCCAATCGGCTTGGAACAGTAGACCAAAGGGTCAAGACCAAGGACAAATCCAACGGTGCGTTAAATTGCTAAATTAAAAGCCTCCGTTGTAAAAATGGCAGGATTTAAAGTCCATTGTCTCGTCCATTTTATTGAGTGCAGGATCATGTTCTGGTGTTTTGATCTCACTGGTAGTTAGGTTACTGCTCACAGACTAACATAGCATTTAAAATAAATGACATATGTGTTTGTATTTGTATTGTGCAGTATGTAAAATAAATGACATGGTAAAGCGCGTAATTAACAGTTAATATTATTTACTAATCTGTCGAAGAGACATAACTGTCAGCAGAGCATAGGTAGTCCACAGGGGTACATCATTTATATTGCAAATAAAACCAACATGGAACTCATATGAAAACTACCTTTGAATACTAACCAGTTATAGATGTATTCTACCCAAGAACTCAAAGCTAATTAAGGGATTTCGGTCGTCTTACTCCTGCTCAAAATCTACAATCTTAATCCTGTCCATTTTGAGAGGTTGTCTATTGATCACTGCTCTTTTTGTAGAGTGGGGAGCCATGGTGCCGATTCAATCAGTTCTGATATAATGGGCATTTAAATGGGCTTGGCCTCAGTGTTCTTCAATATTGACTAAACCCCTAATCATGCTCCCGGATCATCAGTCAGATCACTTCCTTAAAGGCCACCTTATTAAAACTTCAGATGACTGACAAAGCTGATTAAATTGGCATATGAAACATTTAGGTGAAAACATGTCATCACAAAACAATTGATGTGATATTGAAAACAATTAATAGCCTTTGTACATTGACAACTGTGGTCAGACGTCCTTGAACCAACAAAAAATATGCTATAAAGCCATACAACTGATAATGACATTATCACACGTTTTTACAACTTACCGGCTTGTAACAGTGAACATGTCTAAACTCTTCATTCCAGAAAAGTGAATACTAAATGCATGTTTCTATCACACTGAGGTGAATCCCCCAAAACCAATGCTTACGGTGCAGCAGGTAGCCCAGAGGTAGAGAAGCGGGCTTTTAGCCGGAAGATCGCCAGTTTGAATCCCAACCCAAGCCAATCTAAGTGCTAAGCCCAGCACTTAGATTGGATAATATTTGCCCATTCTTCCTCGCAGAACTGTTCGAATCTAGAACAAATTCTGTGGTGAGCGGCAATATACTGCACTCATCAAGTCCATCCACAGATTTTCTATTGGCCTCTTGGTTGCTTCCCTGGTCCATCTTTTCCTGGCTCTGTCGTCCACTCAGTTTCCATGCTCGGTGCCAGATTGTCTTTCTTGTGTGTGCCTTAGCCTTTCCTAGCGTTAGTGTCTTTCGGTTTTTGACTCTTGCCTTTGTTCCCGGTTTTTGGATTTCGCCCCGTCTGTAGTGTTGCTTTTATCCGGACTGCTTTCCTGTGTGTGACCTGTATGATGATCTGCGACTCTGAAGTAAAGATTCTGCATTTTTGGACTTTACCTCGTGTCCTGTGTGATTATCTCTCTGCACCTGCGTCCTCACTCCAGCGTTGTTACACTTCCACTTCTTAATAATACTCTGAACGGTACTCACAGGGATAGTTAAAGCCTTTTAAATCTTTTTATATCCTTCTCCTAACTTGTGCCTATCCACAACTTAAACTCTGAGTCCTTTTTGAAAGCACCTTTCCAGCCATAGTGAATTATTTGCGTTACCATGCACTATTGGGAGTGGAATCCTCAAGGAACAGCTGATTTTATTCTGAAATAATCAAAACCCACTACAATTGATTTGTCAGGTGTAGCCAATTAGCTTGGTGTGTGATCTGGAAGGTGATTGGTTAAACCTCAGCTAGTTTATAATGGTTATTCTAGTTTTTCCATTTTTATTCCTTTCACAAAATATGTAAATAAAGATGGATTTTATGTATTTTAATTTCAGGCTATAAAACAAAACAAAAGTGCCTATTTCAAAAGGGTATGATGACTTTCTCTAGGTACTGTGTATGTCTGCTCCGACCCCTCCGGTTTGTGTATCCTGTGTGCAATCACTTGTGTGGTATCTGTAAAATACAGAGAAGTAATTTCACTCTGTATATGCATATGTGACCAATAAAGTACTTAACTTAACTTTTACCTGGTAAAGTGAAGGAAATGTATTCATCATTCAGTAACCATTACTGCTAATTGGCTAATAGATTATCCATGAAGGCAAATAAGCTCCAGGCAGACCTTCAATGCTCCCATCAGATATAATAACAAATATATATGTATATATAATGTATTTATTAATGTATTATCGTTGATCCCTTCCTCTCTTCTGGTATCAACACAGACTGTTGTAGAATCCAAAACACTTTAGCTGAGGCCGTTTCAAAAGCCAAATGGCGCCCTAACCAAATTGCAGGCCTTTCTCTTAATATGTTTTTAAAAACATAGTTCATCAACACATCCGGTCCTCCGGGGGAAGCATCATTTTGTGTCCAGTGTGGTCCTCTGTGGAGCTCAGCAGATAGAGCATAATTGCTTGCAAGCTCACAAGCTAATAATGTGCACTTAAAAAAGTAGTAGGTACTTTATTGAGCATGGAAAACAATTACAGCACAGTTTGCCATTAGGAATATGCTTCCTTTTCACAGAAAATTTACCTATTTTTGATTAACTACATTGGTAGTGTGTGTACTTACTCAGTGTACGCTCTTTTCTGTAGTTGCTTAGAGTAGAGTAATGAGAAATTGTATTGGTCTAATCACAGTGGAATTCTTCCAAATGTACTGTTTTCTTACTTTAGGTCCAAGCTATTTGCAATGAATAAATTGTGGGTAAGCTTGGTGCCAGGAGCAGTGCAAGGAAACATAAATATCAACAAGAAGCCATATGAAAATAATATTACCCAATCTACATGATTTAGCCCCAGAGTAAACAAGCGTAAACACTGTTATCTGTTATAATGTACAGAAACACGGTTGCATGTACTTATATTAATTATACGTCAGCATACAGGGCCAAATAATCTTCAGCAACTGCATTTTAGTATGATTCGAAGGCAGTTCACATTTTTCTTTTGTTGGAGCTACTCCATAAACCTGTTATTTATTTATTTTTCAGGGATGTCATATGGGTGCTACGGAGAGTTTAGCATGAAAAATGAATGCCATATAGCTGGCAAGAAGATCGTGCAGTGACATTGCCTCCTCATATTGGTTCCAATCAGCACTGATGCAATGAGTAAATCATAGTTTCTGCTGGTATGTCTGTTTTTATAACATTTATCTTTCATCTGCTGCCCCATATGTCACCAAGACCCCATTTTAAAATTGAATAACAAAATCAATACTTCAATAAATCAAGAGATATTGCCTGGTGCACCTGGTGATTATTTCTTTCAGGCAGGAGGGCTACTTTCAGTTCAGCATTATGTTCTCTCAGACCCCTGGGATGGGTTGCAGAGAGGCATTTGTTATCATGGGTGCATCTTCAAATGTATTGATGTCAGCATTATTTCCTCATTAAGAAACATTTGTTCATTATTCATCATCACATGAATGGATTTGGGAAAGTGTTATAGCTAGCACACATTTTGTATTTTGTAAAGACCTAAAACCTGAAATATTGAGGATTTGTAATTTATTTTAATTCCAGCATACAGCACATCACCACCTAGAGAAAGAAAAAAGTTTCACCATTGGCTAACTTGTATTATGCATAAATAGTAATAGTGGCAAGAGAGCGAAAGACTGAAATCAGTGTGGGAATTGATCTGGGCACAGAAACGGCAGGAAAGTGTCAAAATTTATCAAAGTGTAAGCGACATTACTTTGGAACCTTTTTTAAGGACATTATTTCTCAGGACAAACCGGTTCTATCTAATGTTCTCTGGTAAATGTGCCTGCCAAATCCAATAGAAGCGCAAATGACAAAACAAACGAACAAAAAGCTATTGGTCAAGGGACATTCTCTGTTTGCAGGAACTAGAAATAACTTTCTGAGTCTGACTGTAACATATTTTGAGCTGTAGTAGTGAAGTCAGTGCAGAATAGAGGGTTTCTCATTTGTACAAGGCTTCTTGCTGCGGTGCAGAATTCTGCTGCAAGGGTACAGACGAAGACAAAATGCATGTCATGGGTTTTAACTTCTACACTGGGTGCCTGGTTTTTGAATTGATTGGAAGACGTTACTGATTACTGTTCAGGCTCAACAAGGTATTGCTCCTAGTTACATCTCGTTTAACCTCTTATGAGCCGGAGCGCCGCCTGAGATCCTGGCCATACCAAAGTCCAGACTAAAGACCAAATGTGATCAGGCCTGAGGAGATTAGGCTAGCAAAATCAGCATCTTCTTTTAAAACAGTTCTTTGAGCACATTTTTACAAAGAGGATTTCATAGAATTTGCCTATTTCATTCCTGTCTTATTGGCACGTTTCCTTATTCTTTAACCCCGTTTTTAACGTCTGACATTTCTATTCTTAGGGACAGAAGTTTATTGCTATTGCCTTCTCATTATGTTGGCCATGTGGGTCAAGTTCAAGTTGATTTATTTATATAGCCCTTTATCACAAGCATGTCTCAAAGGACTTTACAGAAAATGAGCCAAACTAGATCTACCGGAACATCAATCAAAGGAATTACAGAATAGTGTAAGACAGACAAGGGGCAACAGAACAGAGCACAAGACACACAGTAGACATAGGGTTTGCCAGGAGCCGGTCCAAATGTCCTTTTAAATCGCTTTGGTCAGGATCAAAGATGCTGGTTGTAATAACAGCGGGTTGACTCACCTCTTTGCTCCCTCACATCTCGGTGATATCGTGGCCTCCGGGCTTCTGATCCTCAAACTTACCAGCATCCTTAATGAGCTTTTGATACCAAAAGACTCAAGATAGAAATATCCCATCCTGAATTGTCTAGGCCAAACCCTGAGTGCCTGCTTTAGCCTACCTGGAGTGTGAGATTATAACATTGCAGCTCTGTTGTGCCAGACAACATCCGTTATTTAAAGGAACTAACAAAGAAGAAGGCAAGAGCTGGATCTACTGGATTCTGGTTCTTGCATGTTCAGGAAACCTTTGAGACTCACATATGTACATTTCAACATCTCAAGTGTTACCACCCTGCACACACACACACACACACACAAACAAACACACACAAACACACACACACACACATCTGTCGATGTAACCCCATCTTAAGCAACTTCATTGATGCCTATGTTGCAGTTTGATTAAAGCAGCACGTTGAAGACGTCTAAATCTAAAAGGAGCTGCTTGAAGTCAAAGTAATCATGGATGTGGATCTTAAAGGAAGATCAGAGGAGATTGATAGGGAGCTTAGCACTGAAACTGAAATGTTCAGCCAAAGCCCTTGGACAGATCCTTGGCATTGTGTGTTCAGAATGGAAGGAGTTACATTGCAGAGATATGTGGTTTGGCATAGTTGGACTTCTGATTGCGACCTTTTATTCTTTGATATATTTACAGCAAGTTGCAGCAAAGTACTAAAAATCATGACATGATTGGTCAAAAGACAATGGTCCAATAGCAGTCTAGCAGAATGGCTAAAGTAGAAATGCAAAGATCAGTGAACAGCATCAGTATCTTTAGCCTCTGGTAACGCAATGATCTGCTGCAGGATAAAAGTAAATCAGTGAAAGTCATGACCATTGTAACATATGAAGTCATGTGTTAAATCGTCTGAGGCGAGGTAAACAGAGTAGATACAATAACGTTTCACTCTATTTCTAAAATGCCTGTCATGCCTCTACCATTTGTCCTCTAATCTCTCCCTCTTCCTCTCCCTGTCTGTCTCTCTTTTTCCCAGCCTTAGAAAAGCTTGACTTAATCAAAGGAGACGGGTTAATAGCCATTGGCTTGTGGCACTACTAATAGCTTCACCTACACGAACAGTCATTGTAATGACTGCATCTTCATGGCTATTAGGTTTTGACATTTTACTAATAACCATCCACTTGGGACCCGATAGACCCTTTAAGGGATACTCAGTATGTCCGCTGTATCAAGAGGGAATTAACTTTCAAAGGAATGCAGAGAGATCTGTGAGCATTCATTTACTGTTTTGGAAATGGCAAGTCTCAATATCTCTTTCTCTTTCTCTCTCTTATATGAAACCAAATGAAGTCAAGTTGAGTCAAATCAAGTTGCTAAGTGGTGCGCTCAACCGGTATGAATGGAAGTGGACCAAATGCTGTCAGAGCATGTTGTGTGTAAAAACATGCAATGTGATAAACTGATATAGTGTATAATTTCATAATGCACACAAAATGTAGGTCAGAGAATGCATACACTGCATGCAGAATTAATACAGAACAAACAACAGAACTGTGTTTTATGTTTGAGGTTGTAACAAGTTGAGATGCATTCGGTATGCTTCTCTTATTTCTGTACTGAGAATATTGAGAGAAAAATGAATCTGTTTCTGTCTCTTGTAGTTTGCGCTGTTGACACTGCCTTTGGTATTTAGCTATACTGTACATGTTTTTGGTTTTCTATTTCTTTTTCAGTTTTCAGGCTATGATCAGTAATTCATAAGATTTACCCAAAATGTCCTTTTGTTAGAATTTTTCTTTTTTTCTTCAAAATCAACTAAAAAAATCAATTTGATATAAGCCTATGCTCTCTGAGATTAAATGTATGCTTTCTGGCTATGAGTTGCCAGAGAGGCACAAAGTGTTAGCGCAGTGGTTCAACCTGTGGGCGCGAGCGGCTTATAGTGGTAAGTGGAGATATTTCATTTTATGTAAAAGAATATTTTGTGTGTGTTTTTTTAACATCATTAAAATTAGAAATTGTAAACATTTCAATAATGGTCAAACTTCATTTCCTGTAATAGCAGGCTACGTCACGTTCATGGTCGGAGCGCTGAGTTTATGACTTCAGTATACTGTACGTCGTTAATGGTAGCCACATATCTAGAATATGTGAAACCAAAATTGATGGTTCAAAAACTTTTCAATCGCGTCTCAAAACAGGGACAATTAGGAAGAGAAGTGAGGGTTCGAGAGGACAATATGCCGAGCCCTGTTGAACCTGATGAAGATGTATAAGGGAACCGAAAAAGAGCAGATGGTAGCAGCAACTTCAATGACTGTGAGTGAAGTCTGCCTGGCAGCTAATGTTAGTTTTACGTTTCGTGGCCAATTTATATGAAATTACACTATATATTTGTCTTTTTGCCACCACACTATATTTGTCACATACGTACAACAGTAGCCTGACTTTGCTACACGAACAGCAGGGAACATGTCAAATACAAAACTGTCTATAAGGAGGCCCAAACAATAAGCTATGGGGAAATATAATGTATTCTAACTCTGTTAAATCAGAAAGACAAATGCCTATAAAGGCCTATAAAGACAAATGACTCAGTAAATGTAATCCACATTATTACAGATAGGTCCTAATTATGATGAAACACAGTGGCAAAGCATCCCAGCGTCTGAAACCATGTGTTCGCTTTCATATTTTTCTTGTTATACTTTTCCTGTTTTCTGTCAGTTGGAGACCCACAAGCAGGGTTTGTGGGTTGTAGGGTGGGGAGCCTCAGTAGGAGGTCAAATTTCAGATATTCATTATCTAAACCACTGTTAGAGATCTGACCAAAAATGTAATGCAAGCCAGTTTGTGGTAGCTGCAATTGCCATCTGGAAAACTACAAGTTTGTATCTGCTGTTAATTCTGTACTGTATCTGTGTGCATGTTTCACAAATATCGTGTATTTAATTTTTCATTATGTATTTCCTGATGTATTGGTGTCAGAACTTCAATGGCTTGTATCATATAGTATAGTATTGTATTGTATAGTGTGTTATCATATTAGATCATTTTGTATAGTACTGTATTGTATCGTATCATATTGTATTGTATCATATTGTATTGTATCATATTGTATAGTATTGTATCTATAGTATTATATTGTACAATACTGTACGATATAGCATCATATTGTCTTGTACCACATAGTATCGGATAGTGTAGTTTTGCATCACATCGTACCTTATTGTATTGTAGTATAGTATTGGATTGGATTGGATCATATTTTATTGGATCGTAACGTAACATATAGTATTATATAGTATGGTATTATATAGCATTGTATCATATCACATATATCATAGTATCGTATCATCGTATCGTATCATGTAGTATTGTATCATATCGTATAGTATTGTATCATATAGTATTGTATCATATCATATAGCATTGTATCGTATCGTATCATATAGTATTGTATCATATCATATATTATTGTATTGTTTAGTATTGTTTCATAACATATATTGCATTGTGTCATGTAACATTGTATCAAATTCTTACTACTCGTATGATGTGGAGTTGTTGGAAAGTTGCAGAAGTTGTATGTTTTTTAATATGATTTTTTTCTGTGCATGTGTTATGGCAATCACTCATCCCTGTGAAGTATGTAGGTAACCACACGCTGTATAGATATAATGGATATAGCAGGACTAAACAAATGAACACAAATGGTATGGAGACGCTTTCTTTCTTTCTTTCTTTCTTTCTTTCTTTCTTTCTTTCTTTCTTTCTTTCTTTCTTTCTTTCTTTCTTTCTTTCTTTCTTTCTTTCTTTCTTTCTTTCTTTCTTTCTTTCTTTCTTTCTTTCTTTCTTTCTTCTACACTCACACCACCCATTCACACACATACACCTGTGCCCTCTGTCACTACTATTTTCATCATTATTTCTTGTTCTGTGAAGTCAGGGGACTTTTTCAGTGCTGCAGCACAGGTCAGTGCACCAGAGGTGTTTTAAGTGGGCTAACTTAATCAAAGACTGAGGCCTTGAGGGTACTTGAGTCTGTAAAATGATTGGTGGGAATCACCACGTTTCTCCCCAGAGCTTTCGTGATGTCTTCCACTGTCAAGT
>OMOT01081173.1:0-12209 GCA_900312575.1 Acanthochaenus luetkenii
CCGTGGCCGCGCGTAGGTCTTCCAGTCATGAGTAGTTTTGATGCGTGACATCGAACCCAAGCTTTTGCCAATATAAAAACCTTCACCACACATCCCCCTCACCTGTCCCCACCTTATACATGTTTTCTGTACATCATATTATTATGATACATGTCGTGATGAGTGTTAAATATTTGGTTGACTTTGAATAGGTCGAGGGATGCGTTTCAAAACACTGTCACGTGGCTATTGACGTTTGAAACTCATGAAACTATTACGAGCCCCGTTTAACGTCTGACCTCTAATGAGCCACCAGATCTCTATCCTGCATGAAACTACATTCCAAAAATACATTTTGTTTTCTACATGATCAGTTTATTGTCTCACAGGTCCTAAATCATTCAATGAACCACAGTTTTGGCAAAGTCTTAAGAAGCAAAAGCTAGGATTCGATCACGCTTCAAAACTACTCCCGACTGCAAGACTTACACGCTACTGCGCGGCCACGGAGGCTTACGATTATTAGGTGAAAATACGTTTATAAGACAACGACGTCACTGTCGCGTAGTGTATCGAGCGCTTCGTGAAGCCTCGGCACAATTGTTTCAATTGTCTCGGTGTTTCGGAAAGCCTCGGTCTGCCCATCCCTACTGCTCTCCCCCTCTTTTAAACCCTGCCGCCCCGTGCTCTGATTGGCCCCTCCTGCTCTCTCTAATCGCCTCAGCTGCTTTCTATCTGGCGCTGATTGCGGTGGATGTCCGTATATGGGCCTCGTCCATGCAGGGAACGGCACGTACCGCCCCTCCTTCACCTCTCCCCTCCTAACCTGCCTCCGTCTGCCACAGAATGTTAGAAATAATCGCTTTACCAGCTTTGACAAGCAGACTGGAGTTTTAGTTATTTAAAAAATAAATAAAAAACTCTGATCTGGCCTTGGCACATGACTGACTGAGTCAGTAGCAGAATCAGGGTTCAGTACAGGGGAACTGGGGGCAACTGAACTCCTTTGTAAGATACCTGGCCTCCCCTGGCAACAATAGTTTAAATGTAAATGGTGGTTTCTCAAAATTATAATCAATCACCATTCTCTCATTCAATTCAACTAAGTCACAACTATTGCAGACTTCTGGGGATGCATGCACCACAACTCTGCGCAAACAAAAATATATATGATATGACAATATCATGTGTGAGACAATGGGCTACATCTTGTAATGTCATCCTGAACTTGAGATTTTGATTCACCCATGGTAAAATAGAATCCAAATGAAATAAATTCCCTTTGCTGGCATCAACGGTAGACAAAATAAAATTGCAAAACTAGCAAGGAAACAGAATTGTACATGGTGTTTCAGTCAATCAGTGGCGTTTTGAGAAATCATTACGTGACGTGAAAAGGTAGAATATACGTTGACAAGCACAGTGGTCAGTGGTTAGCACAATTGCCTCGCGGCAAAAATTTGCAGTTTGTATGTTCTACCCATGTTTGGGTTTCCTCCCACAGTCCAAAGGCATGCGTTTGTGTGTAGTATGTATATGATGTAGTTGGTACATGATGATGTAGTATGTACTGCATATATGATGGTATGTAAGTGTTTGCTAAATGTAATGTTTTAGAACGTTGTTTTCAATTGTGCACAGGACGAAGTAAAGGAGCAGACTTCCCGACACAACTCTTAAATGCACAACTCTTACATTTGTGAAAATCAGATCAGATATGTGTGTACAAGTGTTCATCTGTGTTGAACTGCCTCAGCTGGTGGGGGGGTATGCATTGTGTTTGGCAACGAGTTCAGGTGACTGTCAGACTTCAGTTCATCAGTAAAGTAACAGTGTGTGTGTGTACATGTGTTCAAAATGTAGGAGAGAGAAACGTACCGCTGGCCAGTGAAGGAGTCCCTGAAGAGCATGCTGGCTATGGGCTGGAACATTGAGAGGACCAAAGAGGGAGAAGCCATGTTCCAGCAACGAGAGAGTGAAAAACAACGCAAGATCTCGGAGTCTCAGGTAACATCCTGTTTTTTCTGCTGTATGATCAATGTATTATTATAATATTTTGTCCACAATGTTGTGATTCACAGTTGTTTGTTCTTTTGTGATACATATTTACTATCCCAGTCACTATTCCATAATGGAAGTGGTAATCCAAGAGATTAATTTTTTTTTATTTTGGCGACATCTTTTGTGCTAAGCGGCCATTTCTGTGGTGTTTTTTTCCTTGGATTTTCTGTTGATGAAGTTTGAGTTTCTGTAGGTGGCGCTCTTTTCTTTGTCCGTTCAGCCATGGTGGCTATTGCTGCTCATGCTAACTACCCAGTTCTTCTTATATTCATTCCAATCAAACCGCTGTTTCTGCAGCCGGAAATATAAAACCACTTCCTGTGTGCCAGAGGATTTTTCCTGGGAAATACCTCTCTGACACCAGATGCAACAAATATAAAACCTTTCATGAACTGGCTATAGGTTTAATCACTATTGTGTTGTATCAAATGGTGATAGAGGGTAGCAAAGCAGAAATGTATTTATATGAAAATAAATAAATTGATTATTACTTGAACTATAATGTATTTATCTTGTGTCATTCAGATATGATGCTGTGCTTGAATTGTCTCTTTTTGACCCTGTAGGCTAATGGATTCAACCCTGCTCCAACGGATCTGCACAGTGTCACTTTGTCTAGAGATTTACAGGTCGGTCTTCGTCTGACCTTTATAGAATTATGTTCATTCTCAATTTGTGCTCCTATCTCAAAAATAGTAGAAGGTACAGTATGAAAAATGTGTGTTGAACCATAAAATCCACTGATTGGAAAATAAAGCTAATATTTCTGCTGTTGCTGCAGGGCATGGTGGAGGTGGTTGCAGAAAATTATCACAACATCTGGGCCAAGAAGAAGAAAACTGAGCTGAATAGCAAAGGTGTGAAAATATACAGTATAGGAGTATATTATTGCTCTTGACAATTGTGCTTTATGTTTATTCACCCAGGAAGGGTAGGTACATTATTTGAGTTCTTTTAAGGTGGATACATGTGTAGAGGTCCCGCATTTTAAAAGTGTGTTGTGTGTCTATATAGAATGCACTTTAAATGAATTTGATTTGATTTGGCCTACCAGGAGGAGGGACCCACACATTGCTGGTTCCCTATGACACCCTGACAGCTAAAGAGAAGTACAGAGACAGAGAAAAGGCCCAGGAGCTCCTAAGGTTCCTGCAGAACAGTGGCTACACCATCACCAGGTTAGACTCCTCTCACTGCATCAGTCTTTTATAATAGCTACAAGCTGAAATAATAATGTATACTGTGACACTATGTGAGGTCCCGTTATCCTAACGCCATGCGTGTCAGTGTGCACTGTGAAACCCTAAGTTGCAAATATGTCTCTGTCAGGACCCTGTATCGAGTCAAGGTGTTAGATAAAGGAATGTGCCTGATATAATAGTAAGACCAGAGATGAATCTTTAATTGCAGTTTGCAATGGAGAGAGAATTATCTAAAGAAAATACTGAAGTACAAGCAACACCTTAGTCTAGTCACAATAAGTACATGTACTTCCTCCCACCTAATGAATATTATGTGTCTCAGTCAGTTTCGAGTGCCTTGAGTTAATTCCAGGATATGATGAGGTTTTACAGTTGACATTTGGAAATTCCCTGAGACAATCAGCATAACATCACAATGTCACCAAGAGAGATTCCTGTACATTTATTTTACCTGGTGATTTAAGTGATTCTGATAATATAAGCGCGCTCTTATTAGGCGGGCCTAATGGAGTCATGCCTTGTTCTGACATTTGATTTGAAATTGTAATTAGCACTGCTATTAATACAAACAATTTTCCTCATTACCTTGATAGCGTTTAACATTACACACACGTTTAGCGTTACAAAAGTAGGGTCCGACATCTGAACGGTAGTAATTTGTGATCCCTCCATCTTCCAGAGGTCTGAAGGACATGGAGCAGGACTCCTCGTCCATGGAGAAGAGGTTTGCCTATAAGTTCCTCAAGAGGCTGCTGAAGTATGTCGACTCTGCCCAGGAGTTCATTGCACACCTCGGTGAGTGCGTGCTGTGCTTCTCATTTTAAACATAAATACACCTACTGATCACTAAGAGGTTTAACCTATTAAATTGTTTCAAAACTTTGATAACTTGTTTTAATTTTTTTACTGAAATTGACCTTGTTGCTCACGGTTCACCCCTGTTACTCCAGAGGCTATGGCCACCAGTGGAAAGACAGACAAATCACCTCATGACCAGGAAATCAAGTTCTTTGCGAAGGTCTGGAAGTCCCTCAACACCTTTAGAAATGGAAGTATTGGAATGTTTTCTTTTTTGAGGTTGTGTTCTTTAATCTGCAGTTCTCTTCTCTTCTCTTCTTCAGGTGTTGCTTCCTCTGTTAGACCAGACCTTCAAGAATCACTGTCTCTACTTCCTGTCCACGCCCAGCAAGAACCTGAGCAGCTGTGGCTACGCCTCCAACAAGGAGAAGGAGATGGTGACCAGGTACTCTGCAATAGCGATGCATAATCTAGGTCATGACCATTAACCGCTGCCAGTCAGAAAATAACACATGAACATTTTGGGAAAAATGCACATTGATTAACGCATGCTTGCGATTAACTTATTGGTTGCAGTTCCACTTTGTATTCAGTATTTAGTGAACTGAGGGGCTCTTAATGCAAGATAATGCAAAACAGCTCATGCGATCCACTTAGCATACACGCTGTGTTTAGCATTAGCATGCGTTGAAGTGAACCACTACATGCATAATGTATGCACTGAAGTGAAACTGCCACCAGAGTTTGTTTGCAAAAAAGCAGTGTCCTCCTTTGAACTAAGTTTTCCACGTTTCATATGAATCGTATTGTATTGAATCATATAGTATTTCATGCTCCTTTATATATTTCTCTCTCAACTCTTCCTTGCTCTTTCTATAGCTTTTTGTTCGATTCTGTTCTCACCCTCTCCTTTGTTTTCCAGCCTGTTCTGTAAGCTGGCAGCTCTTGTCAGACACAGGATTTCTCTCTTTGGTAAGAATGGTGTTGCCTCTACCTGTGTGCCAGTGTGCCTCTTTGCTTTGAATCTCTCTTTATTGATTTCCACATCTATGTGTTCTTCTCACAGGAACTGACTCTGCAATGATGGTGAGCTGTCTGCATATCCTCGCCCACTCACTTGACACCAGGTAAGCACTTATTGATCACTTGATATTTTGAAGTGCAAAGTTGTCATCCTTCTCTACCCACACTGTAGACTGTAACAATGGACAGTGGTCCATCAAACAGGCAATTTTATTGTTGTCTGTACAATAAACAACACTATTTTCTGGCTAAATTGATACCAGTATTTTACAAGGACATGAGCCCTCCCCTTTCTCAGAACGGTGATGAAGTCTGGCTCAGAGCTGGTGAAGGCCGGGGTGCGGTCCTTCTTTGAGAATGCAGCCGAGGACCTGGAGAAGCTGCTGGAGATGCTGAAGCTGGGGAAGTTCATGCAGTCCCGTGCCCAGATGAAGAGCGTCACCCAGAGCATCAACTACATCACTGTGGCACTGCTGCCCATCCTCACCGCCATCTATGAGCATATCAAAACATATCAGTTTGGAGTTGAGCTGCTGTGTGAGTTTGTATTCCCATCAGCACCATTTTCAGTAATAGTTAGGGTAATTTGTCATTGTTAGTGATATAAGTTTTTAAGTAACTCTAGTTTTCCTATTGATGAAAACTAGTGACCATTGGTTTGTGTTCCAGTGGATGATGTGCAGCTGTCCTGCTACCGTGTCCTGACCTGTTTGTACTGTCTGGGAACAGGGAAGAACGTCTATGTGGAGAAGTAAGAGGTCAACCTGTTTACCTCAAACCATGGGACAGGACCCAAAATGGCTTTTGGGTCTCCGCACGAGTAGCAATATGTTTTAATGAACCTGGATCATTAAGTTTAAGAATCCCTGGAGAAGATGATTGCATGTTATAATTTGTATGATATTTGCGAAACAGTATCCAGGTACTCTTCAATAGCAATACATCAACTAGATTATGAAAATGAACAGTTGCCAGTCATAGAATTACACATTGACCTCTTTGGAAAATAACCGCTTATATGCTTGTGACAAGATTATTTATTGCAGTTTCACTTATACAAAATATCTCACACACTCCAAGGTCAAGGGGCAGGCAGGACAAACAATTGTATTTTATGGAATATATTAAAGGAAATGGTCATGTAGCTCTTCAGAATAAAGGTTACTCAGCAATATACCAAAAGCTGTCTGAGAGAAGGGCTAGGCACAATACTTCGCGACTTCTGCCAATTTTTCTCAAGTCTCTAAATGGCTGAAGACACAGAAGAATCAGCCTCTTGTATAAATTGCAAGAGACCATTGCTAAGGAACATTTAGTCTGAAGAGCTATGTGACCTGTGCGTGTGGCAGCGTAGAGGTGACGTAATCAGCGAGGCAGCATTAGCTGTAGCCCCAGCTCCCTAAAGCTGCGTTACCTATCGATACATTGAATTAGCTCATTTTTTATTTATCCATGTGTGTTTGAGGAAATGGAAGATAAATTCCAGTGAAAGTGCACCTGTATGTAATACCAAACTAATGTTATGCATCAGTATAGGAACTATGGGACTCTGTGGCCTAAGAATGCCTGATATATGGTTCAATATTGAGGTATTCAACATACCTCACAAATCTACATGTTTATTTGTGATATATCTATCAATTATTTATTCTCAAGTACTATGACTGTATGTTATCCCAAGTTCAATAGTCTTGACAGTGTTGTAGTGATCCTATCGCATACACCCAAGACTATACCTTGAACACCAAATGTTTGTTTTCCTCAACAAAACAGTACCTGGCACATAGATAGCTACCACCGTAGTGAATACTAGTCAATAACTACGGGTAGATAACACATCATGTACATCGCAAATATTCAGAGAGGCTGGACCCCACATAGGCCACAACCATATGGTGCAAGTTGACACCTCGACCGAGTGCAGTCTAATAATTATATCCTTCCCTGACCCGCTGATGATGCCCCCTCTATCAGCCAGCGGCCATAAAACCTGCCGCTAGCAGGTATCAAACTCTTGGGCTGGAAAAATGTCTAACCTTGATTATAATACTCTTCCCAAGGGGAAGAACAAAGTACGAGACAAAGCTCTTGATATCATGCATCATGTAACAACATCTTTGTGATATGCATATTGATTCCTACTGCACATTATGCCTTTATATTACGTAATTTATGTGATTTCCAGGCATCTGCCCGCTCTGGGGGAGTGTCTGGCAACCCTGGTGGGAGCCATGCCTGTGGCGTTCCTGGAGCCCCACCTAAACGCTCACAACCCCCTCTCTGTGTTCAACACCAAGACCCCCCGAGAGAGGGCCAGTGAGTCTCCACCTGAACCTCCTTTTATCCTTAGTCATTATTATGCCTTTATTATTGTTGTGTTCTCATATCGCTGTTTATGTACTACTTTAGTTTCTATGACCGGATTTCTAAATTGTTGTGTCCATATTGTATTACAAAGACTCTGGGTGGTAGGCTTTCTAAATGAGCATGGTTTTCTTCATCTAGTCCTGAGTATGCCAGACACGGTGGAGGAGATGTGTCCAGAGATGCCTCGTCTCGACAGACTGCTGAAAGACGTCAATTATTACTCCGAATCTGGTGCACGCTACACTGAGATGCCACAGGTCTGGAGGGCTGATGGGATATTTTAATGTATACAAGCAGTTGCTTTTTTGAGGTGTTTGGTTCCTAAAATGAGACATCCACCACTTGACAAATTGTTATTTTTGTTAAAATCAATTATTAGACTTCAGCAACAGGACTTTGCAGATCAACAGCCTCTTAGGTCCAACAGATATATTCCTGTATATATATTTTGCAAAGCTAATAATATAAGGCTGTTTGTTGCACCAATGAGATCAAAATTTGATCAGAAAATACGATTTTGGTGCAATGACTACTTTACTATTTTCACATTTAATTAGACCTTTCAAAAGAAAGGACAATTCTTAACATAATCCCAGAATGTTTATGTTGAGAATTGGGTCTAGTGAGGCTTGTGATTATGAATTATGATGAGTAACAATACCACAAAATCAAATCATTAATGGCAGATTTATCCGATAGTCTTAAGTTTCTTACCCCAGTTATTGCTGTTGGCCCCAAACATCCTGCATCAGTCAGGCCTTAATAGCCTCTTCCTTGATGCCATCAGTCATGCAGTCATCATACCTTCCTGCTGTCTCCTGTGCAGGTGATAGAGGTGGTCCTTCCCATGCTGTGTAACTATCTGTCCTACTGGTGGGAGAAAGGCCCGGACAACTCAGCCCCCGATGCCCAGTGCTGCACCATGGTGACCTCCGACTACCTCAGCATCATCCTGGGAAACATCCTCAAGATCCTCAACAACAACCTGGGCATCGATGATGCCCCCTGGATGAAGAGGATTGCAGGTAGGTGCCAGGCTCAAGGATGTTCGGGAAACAAACATGATTAACAGGGTTCCCACTGGTCAGGTGATCTTTTCCAGATAGGAAAAGTCTGGGAATATGATGAATACTAGAATGTGTTTTACAACTTGTTTCTCACATTCTTTGCATTAGTTGGTGGGTTTCAGCTGCTTTTCTCCACAGCAAGCACAACTGGAATAGAAACTAGACTGTTCACCCCTTTTCTGTGCTGAAAAACATCATTAACAAATCGGAAGGAAACGCTCTGACTTAGTTTTGGTAAGTCATGGAATATTACATCAGGCCCCTGGTGGAAGTTTAAAATAACCTTTCACTTTTTGTAGAACATTAACATTTTAATGCACATAGAGTGGGAGTTCACGAAAGGTCAAACAACATAATTTTGCTGCTCTGGGGAGCTGTAGCCAGCAGCACTTTCTCACTTTCATTTTAAGACCTCATTTGAATGTTGTGCTTCTAACACTTTTACAAATAAGGACAATTAGACAAATGAAATATAATTTCATGCTCTGTCCTATATCTAACTTTTCATGAAGTAATTTAGCCTGTTTCCAATTAATTTTGTGAGCTGTGGGAAAAGTATGGTGCTGATGTTGAAATGTTGAAATGAGAGTGCTGCTCAACTTCTATATGTGTGTATGCTGAACAATTGAAAATATTTTACCACAGTGCTTTAGGTCAGTGTTTCCCAACCCTGGTCCTCAGGGCACAGAGCACTGCTGGTTTTCATTTCAGCCATCTAGTCAGGTAAGGATTTACACCTGGGATGCCAGGTGAATGCAATTAACTACCTGGTAGGAGAGAAAACCAGCAGTGCTTTGTGCCCTGAGGACCAGGGTTGGGAAACACTGCTTTAGGTTATTTGATGCCTTATATAGGAATACACTTTGGGATGGATTTACTAAAGGTTTGAGTGTGTAAAAACGTGTGCAAACTCATAGCACGCATAAATAAATGATCTACTGATCGGATCTACTAACAGCACACTGAGGACTGCATCTTTAAAATGTGCAAAATAACACGCCTTATCCAGTCAGTACTTTTGCCTCAATGAATATGCAATATTTTGCACAATACTGGGAGGAGAAAATGTAAATAGATTAATGCAGCACTGTGATCTATCAAACCTCAACGCAATTTAGTTGATGGAGATTGCGTCTTTATTTAATATATTTCAAGGGAAGGTGCAAACGCCCAGCATGTGTATAGAAATCAACAGTCATTGAAAAAATATGAATTAAATCACTTTCAAAATTGTAAACCTATTATTACCCAACGAAATACTCAGTCTTAGTCATTTCTAATTATGTTAAGCCTCGCAAAATCATTCTGAAAAACACATTACTGCAGTCACAAAACAATCTATGAGAGCTCTAACATTTATTGCAGCCTATTTTAACCTTCTAAGTATAATTCTTGATTGTGGTTCTGTTGCCCGTCCAAACTCTCCATGGTGCAAACCATTAAACATGCAAAACCCTCATTTAAATACTGCGTTCTTAAATGAGCCACGTTTTCACCTGTTGTCATTTACGCAATCATTCTTAGTAAATCACCCGCAAAACGCCCATCAACCAAACGCACAAACTTTTAGAATGCACACGCAAATTACTGTAGTACCCTGTATTTGGGATCTTAGTAGATCCGGCCCCAAGTTTTGGGGGAAATTACCCATTAAGTGGTGAGAACATAGACACCAAAATCATCCATGTGTCCCTAGATTGTTTGTGCTGGAGACACTTACTTACGCATATTCAATGTTGAGTGTTAGTAGGACTAGCATTATCTCAAAAGTGAGAAAATGAGAACTTGTATCAACTCTAAAGCTAAATGGTAAGTAATCTTAGTCTGGCAGTTTTGTGTAGGAGATTGGTAAAATGTACATGGAAAATTATATAAAGGTTTACTCAAAGACAGGTTCTACTCTTAATAAAGTACTGTTTTAAACTACCTAACCTGTTTCCATAGGAGGTGAACGCGTTGGGCAATGGGAGACTGTATAATAAAAAATAGCTGCGCAGCAAATAAATATGTGGTTGCTCACCTGAAATAGTTAAAAAAATTTACCTGGCTGCGTTATATATATTGAGTTATATATATATATATATTGTGGCAGACGGAGGGAGTTTAGGCGGGGAAAAGTGAAGGAGGGACGGTGCGGGCCGTTTCCTGCAGGGACGCTAGAGCCCAGAGACGGCCGTCCGCTCCAATCAGCAGCAGATAGGAGACAACTGAACCCATTAGGGAGATCAGGCGGGGCCAATCAGGAGAGAGAGCGGCAGGGCTTAAATAGGGGGAGAGAATGCAGAGAGAGGTGCGTGACCCATGGGAGGTGGAGGAGAGAGAGAGACAGAAAGCGTGAGCGAGTAGTGACAAGAGAGTGGTATGACCGTCCAGACTGAGGACCCTGCTGTGTGTTATATTCCTGACCGTCTGAAAGCCCTCCGTGTGCTCGACCATCGCCTGTCTGACAACCCTTCTCCTGCCTTGACCCCTGGACTGAACCACGACCACCCCACAAGTGACATTGAGTATACGCGACTAACCCTTTTCCTCCCCGAAGCAGTAAATAAAGAGCTGTTTTGGGTAAATCGCTGTGTGGACATTTCCATTTCTGATCTCCGGCTCCGTGGACACTCTTTTCCCCCACAAGTGTGCCACAATATATTTTATTTAATTTTATGACTTTACTGGTCAAAAGTTCAGTCTTCTTATTTTGGATAATATTAGTCGCCTACTATCACTCAACATAGTGTATGTTAAAGTGTGCGGCACAAACAATCTAGGGACACATGGATTATTTATGTGTTCTCATCACTTAATGGTAAGTTGACCAACTGGACAATCTCTCAGTTGGGTATTGCAGTATGTCCAGAATTGATTCCCTCCACACACAATATCGCAAATTCATGGTGCTTATGCCTTGTCTCTTTCTGCAGTCTACTCTCAGCCAATCATCTGCAAGGCTGGAGCAGATCTGTCAAGGAGCCACTTCCTGCCCACACTGGAGAAACTGAAGAAGAAGACAGTGAAGGTAAGAGGAGAGAAGATGACTATATAGTTTGACATAATACATTATATTACTGTTGCACATTTTATCCAGTGCGCCGTATTACCTGTGGTCAAAGCATATGTTTTTCTGACACCCTCGCTAACTGTTAGACCAGGGGTCTGCAACCTTTACTATCAAAAGAGCCATTTTGCCCCCTCGTCCACAAAAGAAAAATAGTCTGGATCCGCAAAACACAACACAGCTTATAAACGTTTTAATCTTTTTTTAAATTGTACCTGTTATAACAATAAAATACAACCAACAGAAGTGCAGTGTGCATGTGTAGGCCTACTTTGAAATAAATTAATCACTGAACTATGCAGGCCTATTTGAGTCCTTCCCATATTTGTGTAAATTTAAAATAAAAACTAGCACACTTTAATATAAATAAAACATAAAGCCACAGCTTAGCAGCTTTAAAAAAGTTAGGAACATTTGTGACAAGTCCATTTCAGTGTGCTCTCATCCTCTTCGGGTTTCTTTATTGGCCAGCAATTAACCAAAGCACCTGAATATTTAAAAAAACGACATCAGCTTCAGGTCTGAAATAAATGTTTTTTTCTGAAAAATAATAGCCTATTAAATGCGAGTGTTCTCACCTGTTTAATGTGACTTCTGTTTCTGAAGCTCGCTGCAGATCTTCCCTATGTCGAGGCTGTAAGATGTGACTTTCATCTTCAGGCA
>OMOT01081176.1:0-12245 GCA_900312575.1 Acanthochaenus luetkenii
TTTCAGATTATTTTGCGCATGTGCTCTGTCATTTTCAGTCGTATTCAGAGTAATGCCTGTTTCCTCTGACCGTCAGAATGGAGGGCAGAAAAGCTGTCAGTGAGCCAGCTAGTCTTGGAAACACACATGCGCGTCACTGCCACCAGCGAGCTGATTGGCTCTTCGACACTCAAACTTACTCTGATACGTTACGTTCTGTACCGTTTTCTCTGAGGATGTTTGAAGAAGAAACGGAATATCATTGCAAAAGGACATCCGAGTGCAGAGCAAAGACAGGGAGAAGAGTTTGACCATGTCCAGGTAGAGGAACCGGAGGATGAACTTTGTGTACAGATCAGGTAGGGACGTGTGCAAACTTTTTTAGCGTTTTGTATTTAGTTTCATAGCTGCTACGGCTCGTCTTGGGGCGTTGGGGCGTTGATGACCAACTAAGGGGGAAAAAGGGGAAAAAACGAACGTACGGGCCAGATGCTGGGAACCTCCAACTGACATCGTTCACCACCACTACTAGAGATGCATCAAAATAAATTCAATAAAAAATAAAGTTCGGCACAGTACATCAGCTGGAATGGAACAAGCTGATTTGTCTAACAATTACAATAACAATTTACTCACCCGAGGCAAAAACGTGCTCAAGTGAAACACTATACATACAACGTTCATTTGCACAGCTGTGCAAGTACAGCACACATTGAATTTACATAGTGACTGCAACAGGTGTCCTACATACAGAGATAGAGTAGCAAACCTTTTGCATCAAAATACATTCACAGCTGTTCACCACAGGACTTCAGTTACGGACTGCTTTAGCTTCCATAATCCTGCACTCTGAACTGTGTAATGGTATAAAAAAGAGACAACAACACTAAAACAACACCCACACTTGCCGCATATATCTTCGTGCTCTGCGATTCAGTTACTGGCTGAAATCCTCCCAATTACTTTGAGCAATTAATCTGCCTGAGACAGAATGTGCACTTGAGAGACAACACTTTTAATCACGTTGTGCCACATAGAAACAGGGAATTAATAAATATTTCCACCTAAAATACTAATTCAATCCAGGCCAGTCAAATTCTGCACTTTGGAGGAGAAAGTCCTGTTTTTGTCATACGCACTGTGGCCCAAGGTGTCAGGAAGGTTAAGCATGTGAGGCAGGTGGTTCTCTCGTGTTTGGGTTGCTGAGTTTGAGCCTTAATGGACTTCACAACAACTACTTGTCCTTTTTGCTTCCACTATCTTGAAGATTCTGGAACAAGAGAATGAGAACAAAATGTCAGACGTATATTGTCTACATACCAAAGCATGGGGGGTGCGAAGATGAAAAACTTTACTATGCTTAAAAGATGAACACAACAAACTGGACGTCCATTCCGATTTGATCCTGGAAGCAGAAGTTCATCATTTGTTGGGATTCAATGACTTTCACAACAACCAAAACACATGTCTGAGTGCTGTTTGGATAGACTCCCAGTTTATGATAAATTGGACAGGCTTCTTAAAACCTGAATTACCCCTTTAACATTCTGGCCTAACTCTTGCCAAACAAACAAACAAATAAGAATAATATTGTAAATGTAATGTTATCCTAATTATCTCATACGTCTCAGTGACATGTGGACCACCGTCTTACACTAACCAAGCCTCCAACCTGGGGATGCCTGCCTGCCTGATCTGGACTAGGTTGATCTTGAGTCTGAGTAGTACCTGGCATCACACAAATCGCTGTGAGCAGGGTGACAACTTAAGTGATGGTAAACCTTGACTGAGGCTGGTTAAGTTGTTCTACTCTACCAGCTACTTAGGTAACCGGCCATTGATTTTAGGTTCTACATGTATGTCATTTGGCTAGCAATAGTAGCTGGTGAGTTTTTGAAATGAACCAAAATGTGATTGTCCTGCTCTGCCTGTGACTAAGCATCACCTGAAGCTCCTGGTGTTCTATTAACAGTCTGTCATACTCCTTGGCCAGGACATCCATGTGATTCTTCATTTCCGCCGCATCTGACTGGGACTTGTTCAGGGCTGGGGAGGAAACAATCAAACATCAACACGATAGGGCTGTTCAATATGGCGATATATATTGTGCGGTGATAGAAAAATGTCTATCGTAGATATTTTCCTCTATCGTTTCTAACGCCATTGCCGCAAAAAAGCAGCAGAACTGCTTTACGGCTGTATTTTACGTCATTCCCGACCCCGCTTTATGCTCTCTACACGTGGACTGGAATAACAAACAAACACGGAGCAGCGTGACACAGAACTAAATTCTGTTGCATTTTGTTTTGTGTTAAACAACAGTTTTCAGTTGCGCTAATTATTCCATGCGATGGATCATCAGCTCTTATCACGAGCGTGGCTCTGTATGTAATCTGGAGCGCTTAGCCTCCGTCATCATTTTAAGGTAACCATTTGCTGATGATGTGGCTAAATTGGGAAAGGACTATCCACTAGGGATGGGCTGATCGAAACTGGTATCGATACTTCAATACTCACATGCTACTCAATTGGTATTGATGCCCTTTGAAAAGTATCAATTTAAAAGTTATTTGTAATCCAAAATGCGTCACTCAAGCGTCATAGTTTCTCTACAAGGTGGGAAATTCCCCAGTTCCAGGAAGGCAGCCTTACAATCCCCAAGAAGTGAGACAGCATCATGAAGGGTCTTTAGTTTCATGGACTTTACAGTTTACAATGTCCACAATGTTTACAAGACTAATATTTGACTGTTTTCAAAGGCAATTCAGAGACCTTTTCAATTTCTGATTGTTGGTTTAGTTTTACTTATTAATAAATATATGGTTGTTTGTCTCTTTTGGTAATTTCTCTTCTGATACACTGCTGTAGTGTGTTGGTCATGTTAAATAAAAAGTACATTAACTGCTTTGGGGTCAATTCTTAATGTAAACATTAATATTTTTAATAATGCACCAGGTTAGAGGGTTCCTTGTACAATTTACAGCATTAGTTCTCTGAGAATCTCATTCATATCCAAGCAAAATTGGTATTGTAACTGAAATATCCCTAACCGAAAAGATATTGAATCAAATCAATTTGGGAAATCAGTGGCGATATCCAGACCTGGAGGTGTGTGGTTATTTTGTACAAATTGACAAATTCTTCATCACATTTACAGAAAACATACTACCGGGATATATATAGTTATCGTGATATGAAATTACCCATATCGTGGTAGAAGATTTAGTCTATATCGCACAGCCCTACAACACGAGTGCATTTCAAACCACCTCATCGCCTTTGTCCACACCACCATCAGCTTTCAAGTCCCCAATTATTTTATCAACATGCTGTAGATCAGAGCACATAAATAAAGTTAAATTAAGCAAATTAGGGCGTGCATATGTGGATGGATACTAACCATCCCGCGAGATCTTCAGTTCCAATCTCAGGTTCTCCACCTCCTTCCTCAACAGCACCATGCCCTCTGCGGTGGCTTTTTCACCCTTCCCTTCCATCAGAGTCTGAAATACATCAAGTGACACGAATCTGAAACACATCAATTCTTTCAAGACCGTTAAGAGCTCTGTATTAGCACAATTAAGGCTCTAGTATCATAAATCTTCAAAATGTTGCTTATTTGTTCTATTCTTATCTAAATCCGAGTCTTTGCTGCTTAAAATATGCAATCTCCCCATATTATCTCCCCATCCATATCCCACATCTTATCTTAAGTATAAAATGTTAACATCATGATCAACAACAAGTTTAAGGTTATATCACTGATGACGTCCAAGGGCCTCAGAAGGTGTATCTGTAACCCTAGATGGAGTCCATCTCTGCTTTATCATCAATGTCATAGGGAAATAACTGGAGAAAGAACCGAGGCGAGCAATAATCAGATCTCCAGTTAAAGTCCAAACATTTACTAATTAAGTATTTGGAGATCCATGCAAATTATCATTTACTTTGCTCTGTATAATTCAATATCAAAGTCTAACTCTATCAGCACATACCACATCACTTTCAAACTCCTCGTCTGACTTGGATTTTGCCATTTTGGTTCGGGAGTGGATTATCTACCGAACAACAGAGATATCTGTTCGCCCAACCAGTATGGAGCCTACCTGTTTTAGCACCTCATTGTCCTCCCTGTATTTCTCGGCAGCCTGGTTAGTACTCTCAGCCTGCTTCTGAAGGGCAGCAGTAGTGCCAGACACTGTTGCCAGTTGGTTAATCAGGGTGATCACTCGCCTCATGACCCTGCAGGAGGAGAGTGACATAAAACAGAGCTTACAGGCAGCATGTGACAAGCCTAAACACCAAAGGCTTGTACAGTCCATTCAAATAGCAGCGCAGTCCTCTGTATCAATATAATCACAGGTTAAATTATGAGAGAGCAAAGACTCACAGCCAGAGGAAGAGAGAGAAGCCAGAGATGTAGAGGTTCCTCTGGGATCTGAAAAGCTTCATGTTCAGGTGGTCAAACATGTTGGGGTACAGCTTGGCATCTTTGCCGAGTTCTGAGCCAGAATATTTCCTCACCTCACGCACAGCATCTGAAGGAAAAAGCAGCAAGTAATGTGTTGCAACCAAAGGTTTTGTTGTACAACTTTCTACTACTAAAGAGTTCTACTGAAATGAAATGAAATTCTACAAAGTTCTGAAAGTGGATCAGAATTACTTGTAGTTTCTAGTGACCAAGTTAAAATGTGGCTTTCGCATTTGGTTTTGAGCAGAGCTTTAAACACAGAGATATTTGTGTCGCACCTGTACAGCCAGACAGTATGTTTCCAAGGCCAAAGCAACTGCCTGTTTACATAACATAATTGTATGTGGCTAGAGCACTCAAAGGCTAGAACAGGTCCTCATCTTGTACCCATACTTCTGCTTCAAAGTGCCACCGTTGCTACGGCGTAGGCGCCTACAGCGGTGCAGTGTTGTGCTTTGTTAGCACATAAGTACTGACAACTGAAGTAGTAGCGTTTACATTCTCTGAAACTCACGTTCTGTGACATCTTGTCATCTTTATAATTTGGAGGTGAGGTGTCCTACAAATGAACATATTTGCAAACCTGCTCTGCTAGTCTCTCTTCGATCTGCCCCATTGTCTTCACTATCGGCAGACATCAACTAGATACAGGTAGGAAGACAATACGAAGCGGACCAATCAGTTCTTGCAGTCCTGTGTCTCCCTGCGTGCAGTTGAAGTTTTGGAGAGGTGCACGTAAGCTACGGCGGCAGCCTCTGCGGGCTACGCCGGCAACGCAAACACCTATAGCATAGCTACGGCGGTACTTTGACGTAGAAGTATAAATTACCCTTAACTTGGCCTTAAAGTGGTCCTATAGCAGATCACAACTCCCACTTGGAGTTATGACCTACCTGCAAGGTTGTAACAAAGACACTGCTGATGTTTCACTTACCAAGAAAGAGAACAATAAGGATTATGATCATGGCGAGAAACACTTTGTTCCAGAGCTTCGCCACACTACTCCAGATGTTCAGCTGGAAAATACTCTGCCATCTGCAACCACACACACAAACATCCATACCGGCAGTAACAGATTTTTTAAAAAACACTGCGCAACCACAATCTTGGGTTCTAAAGATTGGTGAAGGGAAACACGTGCACACAAAGCATTCTGGGTGACTGTTGCCTACCTCCTAGCAGAGATGAATGGTAAACAGAAGATGGCAAGAATACCAATCTCCACATATAGAAAGAGGGCCACAGCAGTCCACTGCAATGTCATCTCCAGCAAGAGGCGTCTGAAGAAAATGACATGTTATGAGTAAGTTAACTAGACAGACTGACTGAAATAAAACTTCTGGATTTAACTGTTTAGGATTAGTTTAGCTTTACCTGGTCCTAACCAGACTCTGACCCAAAGATACAAGAAGCTACAGCTGGATGAGAGGCGTAGCTCGCTAGTCTAGGCACCAAGCTCAAGCATCCGGATACCTCTATAGCATTAAACGTGGATATTACCAATATGGCTTACTTGTACTTGGACAACAACACATTTGTTTCAGAAAAAGTGCTAAGCTCCTAGCCACTCTGTCCAAAGTCCACATATCTAAACGTTAAGCTAAAGTTACTTAGCTAAAGAAACGTACTTAACTGTCAACAAGTAATATATCAAACGCTCACTAAAATGTAAAGTTTGATGCAAGCCTTTCTTGCTGAAGGGACGTTTTCTTTTCATCTTCTCAACTTGTTCCAGAAATCATGTCCAACGCTAATATAAGCTAGCTTATGTTAGCTGTTTACAAATACACCATTTTAAAAGGGTTCATACGTTTAATAAGTCAGTTCACGTCGCAATTCAAACACAAAAATATGCAATTTACCAGTAAATCACCAAATCATCTACTAAGAGAGAACACGAATTAACTGAAACGAGTCAAAGCAAAAGTTGCCCGTTTACTCCACTCTTCCGGTTTGGTCAGTGTCGCGCCAACGAATGCGCGAATGATAGAGTCACAACTTCCGGTCACAACCTTCAAAATAAAACCTTTATCGACGAATATGCGTTGGAGGTTGGTTTGTGCCCACAGATAAGACACACAGTCACTCACACTCCCATCCACATCTATGAAGTTTAGAGTCTCCAGTTCACCTGACTGTCATGCTTTTGGAATTAGGGAGGGAATCTGGAGCACCAGAAGGAAACCCAGAGAAAGCATGCAAACTCCACAAAGCCTCATTCGTCAACATGCGTAGAAAACTGTCTAAGTACAAAATAATCCGTATTTGTCAAACAGCCGCAGACAGGTCGTGCGCACAACAGTAAGTAATCAACGTTGATAAATCCCGCACGGTCTAAACCAGCGTGCTCGTGCACATTTGGTTCATTTACACCCTGAAACGCCCCGATTAACCATATATGGTTACAAAACATCCCTTCAAACGCCACGTGACTACGACTTTCTTCTCTCACTGGAATAATGAGAGAGAAGAAAAGAAACATAAATAGAGACGGACCTGACTGAGTTTTGTTCAGGCTGTTGGTCCTTTTTATTTAATGCTACATCACTGAACTTTAACTGAATGAAGCCCCTTTCTGTTGACATAATGAAAGTCGTTGTGTGACGTGTTTGTATTGCTAAGTGGTCAGTCTGATGCACCGGTTATATTCTGACATCCAGCCATGATGTGAAATTGCGATGATTTCCTCCCACAGTCCAAATACATGAGTTTGTGTGTAGTATAGTATATGATGTCATTAGTATATGGTATATGATGTCATCAGTATATGTTGTATTATGTATGGTATGATGTCATTAGTATGTTGTATTTATGGTATATGATGTCATTAGTATATGTTGTATTTATGTATGATGTCATTAGTGATGTCTATGGTATATGATGTCATTAGTAGTTGTATGTATATGGTATGATGTCATTAGTGTTGTATTGAATACCATAGACACTAATGACATCATATACCATACAATACCATAGACACTAATGACATCATATACCATATCAAACTAATGACTTCATATACCATATCAAACTAATGACTTCATATACCATAGACATCATATACAACTTATACTAATGGCATCATACCATATATATAATACAACATACCAGACATCATACTAATGACATCATATACCATATGATGTCTATGGTATATGATGTCATTAGTATGTTGTATTATTATATGGTATGATGTCATCAGTATAAGTTGTATTATGTCTATGGTATATGTCATTAGTATGATGTCTATGGTATTAGATTAGATTAGATTAGATGCACTTTATTGATCCCCTAGGGGAAATTCAGGTGTTACAGCAGCAATTGGCAACAGTGCCAGAATGGGGAAGGCAATAGGTAATGAAATAAAAGACACATACAACTGTATCACTAAATTGAGTCCTGTGTGGGATAGTTGAGTCCCATGATATAGTCCAGAGATGTGTAATCTCCATGTGCAACATAGTGCAGGGTGGCGTGTGGTCACTTGTTGAATATATGATGTCATTAGTATATGTTGTATTATATGGTATATGATGTCATTATGTTGTATTATGTGTTATGTCAGTATGTTGTGATGCTATGGTATATGATGTAATTAGAAATGTTGTATTATGTCTATAGTATTGATGTCTATGGTATATGATGTCATTAGTATATGTTGTGTATATGGTATATGATGTCATCAGTATATATTGTTATGGTATAAGATGTCATTAGTATATGTTGTATTATGTATATATATATGTCATTAGTATTGTTGTATTATGGGGGGCGGCAGTAGCTCAGGAGGTAGAGTTCCCGCCCCGCAGCCGCAAGGTCGGTTGCTCGAGTCCAGCTCCTCCCGGGGATAAATCTGTCGTAGTGTCCTTGAGCAAGACACCTAACCCAAAAATGTATCCCCGGGCGCTGTACTGTACATGGCTGCCCTCTGCTCCGGCCCCCCTAGCATGTGTGTGTTAGTGCAATCACTTGTGTGTATCCAGGGGGGATCCGTGATGGGTTAAATGCAGAGAAATAACTTCACTAGGTGTGCGGTGCTGTGCATGGGTGTGACAATAACGTATACATTATTATTAGTATATGTTGTATTATGTATATGGTATATGATGTCATTAGTACATGTTGATCTCATTCAATTAGTTTTAAAATAATGAAAAAGCCTTTACAGACTTTTCTCTAAGATCAGAAAGAGTAATCTTAAAGACAGACACCAATGATCCAATTAGATTTTTTATTTGGCACAAAAAAGTAATAAAACAAATCTGCTCAGATCAATAATTGCACTTAAAAAACATGCACTAAAAAAACATGTTCATGTCCCCAGATCCTGTAGTGATCCGTACGTGTTGTGGAGGTAATCTATTACAGCCGAGGTACTGGATAGAGAATTGAACACTTTTCTCTCGGGCTGGGAGCTAACCCTCTCCAGCATGTACATAAGATGTTGGTGGAAGCAGGTGAATGGAGTGCCCTGCTCTACAGCAATGTCCACCCAGTCCCATACACACTCCAAAGGGGTGTCTTCATACCCGGCAAACATAGCAGGGTTAGCAAGCAACCCCCGTGCAGTCATCACACCTTGACAGCACACCAGCAACAACAAAAAAGAGAAGAAAGAAATACAGGGTAAGACAAATTAGAAAGGAATGTTTTTATTTATGCATCTGTCATTTGAATACTACATACTTTGTCTGCCAATGGCATAATTTAGGGTTACTTAAGTTTAGTTTTTTTTAAAGCAACATAATTCAATTCAATACACTACTGAACGTAATTGTTCAAGAGCATCGTTTTGTTAAAAACAAACCTACCATCAACACCAGTGAGCTGGTGAATGGACTCCACATCGCGGAGGTACTTTATGTCCCCATTGGCGATGACGGGGACCGATACGCTGTCTTTGATTGTCTTTATGGCATCGTAGTGGACCGGCTGGTGGCGTTCGTCCACTGTGCGGCCGTGGACTGTGATCCACGACGCGCCGGCTGACTCGGCCTTCTGGCACAGATCGACTGTCCGCCTCAGGTCCTTGTGAATTCTGCGGGTGAGATAGATATATTTCAAGTGTTTCCAATAGCAAGCCATAACAACAGACAGGTGAATTTGTTCCCTTGAATGCCTTTCTTTTAAAATAAAACAAGATGTATTCTGCCGGAGTTCAGCTGATACACACGACACAAACGTTTTGGATGGATAATAAATTAAAATGAGCAGGTATCACCTAGAACGGCTTCCCACTCTTTACCTTATTTTGATGGAAGCCGAATAGTTAGGATTGTCCACTTGGTTTCGGATCTGTCGGACCATGTCTTTCACCAGTTCAGGCTTGTTGATAAGGCACGCACCATACCCGTCTGACATGGCCCACCTGAAAACACAAACAACGAACCTGATCAATCAATCTAGCAAAAAACACAGACAAACTGAATTCATCAGGATTGGAGAGGTGTTGAGGGGGCTAGGAGTTTAATTGTTATTTGTCTAATGTCCCGTCCCCAATGAAATGTACTCAGGACTGTTTTTAATGAACAAAAAATAGACACATTTAAAAAAGGAAATGAGGATGAAAATAGAAACAGGAATTGCCATTAGAAATTATGTTGTATGTCCAAAAATTGACAAATAATGAGCTTTGGAAAAATAAATACAATCACATCCTTGATATCTTATAAAAATCCACTGTGTCAGACAATCCATCAGCGAGTTTTTGATCCGTTCTAAAACTGAAAATGGCAACACAACCAAGTAATAAGTAACTGGAGGCCAAACTGGATCAGGGCCTACTGTCACTAGTTGCACCTCTGGGGACAGCCACAGTTGAGGTCAACTCCATCTGAGAAAGGTGCCACCACACAGGCTGCATCAGCCAGAGTTTGGGCATCACTGGCAGCAAACTGCACTATCAGGGGCCGGTCAGCTAATGAAGAGAAAAACAAACAGCGGTGGTCAACACTAAGCCTCACAGTGAAATAACACCCTCATTATACGCAACATGGAGATTTGAGTGAAGATAATGTGCTGGTATAGCTATTTATAGGCAATGGTAGTGCACTATTGCTGCATACTGCAGTGTTGCTACTCACACTCATTGGTAGTGAATTCACTGTCTCTGGCTTTGACAGATCGCATGAAGTCAGCAGCGACTATCATTGGGGTGAAGCAAACATCACAGTTGTATTTCCTCACCAAGGACCTGAACGCCAGTCTGAGGAGAAATAATGAAGGACTTCAATGATCATATTATTATGCAACACACACACACACACACTAAACAGACAAACTTACCCTGACTCCTGTTCAAGGCAGAATAGTAGTGCACTTTGTTAAACACATTTGAAATGAGACAAACCAATATGCATGGTGAAATGCTTACAGATGCTCAACAAATTATATTCACGCCTTTTGTTGTTTTTGTTCCTTGAAGAACAATGTGTTGGATTTGAGGACTAGTTATGGGTGGACAGGCTGTTATAGCAGTTCTGTTATAGAATATGGCGAATATGCAAATTGAGATGAATTAAACTTGCAATTTATTTAAAATGAATTGTTTTACTTTTACTTTACATACTTGACATGGGCACAGACAAGGATGTACACAACACGATTCAATTACATTACAGCATTTAGCAGACGCTTTTGTCCAAAGCGACTTACAATAACTACATTTTGTCAACAGCAGTCTTCAGCAGCTAAGCCTTCAATAGGAATAAGTAGAGTTCATAGTTAGAAGGAAAACAATTTTGTTAGTCAAACGGTAAAGAATTTATTGACCAAAATGTAAAGTGGATTATTATAGAGCCGTTTTGGTTTTGTGAGTAGTGGGTGACCATTCAAACCTATCTGTCAAGTTTGGTTGCAGTGGGTCTTACAGTTTCTGAGCTCCAGATACTTTTAGCAGAGAAAAGGAATAATAAGAAAAATACTCTTAACAAATACAATAGGGTTTTGAACTCCTAATAAAGTAATTATAACTCAATGCTGGGTAAGTATTTAGGGTTGTAAATTCTAGGGAATTTCCTTGATCGATAGTCGCTAGAGTTAATGAACGACTAATCGATCAATCGATAACGATACACCAAGAAATTGCTTATAAATATTGCTTATTCGAAAATACAAAATGCTTTTTTTTTTCTCAAACAAAGCTTTATTGAAACATTTGATAAATACATCTGTTTCATGGCATAACACAAACATAATTATGAACGCTGTTTTGTTTACGTATGATATTTTAATAAGGCTCGGGAAATTTCACTCACTCTTCCGAGGCGAATCAGTGACTAACACGATCGTCTGACATATAATGTAAAAAACAAACAAAAACATGAGCCTTAATTAGAAACTTACATTTGCTAAATGATTACGAAATAGATCAATAAAGATAAATAACGTTTTTGAAAACAAAGCTATAATAAATTCCCTCTTGAAATGAGAAAGCTGCGACAAACTATGACAGCTCAGGCTTCAGTTTCAAACTTAAACTACATAAGTGCAGTAACTATCCAAGCCTGTTGATTTTTATTTAACAATACAAGCATATTTACATGATCAGAGAAGTGTGCAGTCGGTTTACAGTGAGTCCAGCTGCTGAAAATACACGTGCGGCCTATACGTCCCGGGTAGCAGAAGTAGCTTTGCGCTAACTTTGCCAGCTTTGTGAATCTTCCTCCGGTGAGGCCTATACGTCTCAGGCAGCAGAAGTAGCTTCGCGCTAACTTTTCCAGCTTTGTGAATCTTCCTCCGGTGAGGCCTATACGTCTCAGGCAGCAGAAGTAGCTTTGCGCTAACGTTGCCAGCT
>OMOT01081186.1:0-20031 GCA_900312575.1 Acanthochaenus luetkenii
CTCCCAGCTGGATGTGCCTGGAAAACCTCCCTAGGGAGGCGATCAGGTGGCGTCCTGACAAGATGCCCGAACCACCTCAACTGGCTCCTTTCGATGCAAAGGAGCAGCGGCTCAACTCCGAGTCTCACGGATGACTGAGCTTCTCACCTCGTCTCTAAGGGAGATGCCAGCCGCCCTCCTGAGAAAACTCATCTCGGCCGCTTGCATCCGCGATCTCGTCAGGCGTAGAACATTACGTCCTTCGGCACTCAAAGGCTGCAAGCAGTGTTTTTTCATCAGTCATCCCACTTTTCTATTAGAATATATCATTTATGTGAATATAACAATTTAATTTCATACACATACAGACCACAATTGTACAAATTATTGATCTATTGGAATAGTTTTTTTCCACTTGGGCCGGCAGGTGGGGCGGCGCCTAGCGCCCCTAGTGGACGACACGCCACTGCTTTCCTGTATCCCATTCTCCTCCAGTCACTTCCTCTCATTCTCCTTTCTTTTGTCTTCTCTTTTCCTCTCACAATTAGATAATGCTGCATGTTTTCCTCTCACTCTTATGTATACTCGCATATCAGCAAATGAATACACCTTTAAATTAACTGTACAGTGTAGATCTGTCATTGGCTCTGGTCAGCGTGTCCCTCCTCTCTCCTCTCAGCCGACAGGCCGGTGCGGGTGTACGCAGATGGCATATTTGACGTCTTCCACTCGGGTCACGCCAGAGCCCTCATGCAGGCTAAACGCCTCTTCCCAAACACACACCTCATTGTCGGAGGTAGGTGTGTGAGTCTGCGCGTGTGTGTGTGAGAGTCTGTGTGTGTGTGTGTCTGTATCCATAGAGGCTTTCACAGCAGCAGACCTCTATCAGCCACTTCTTTTTTAAGTGTGAACATCCCCCGAAGAGGGGAGCTGCAAGTGGATGAACTCAGACATGTTGAAACAATTACAGGGCAATGGCATGACAGTTTAAGATAAGGAAAGCAACAGTCCCATAGCTCACTGTTGGGATATTGTTACTATATATTCTTAGTTCTGTTTAATAAATTTTATGTGTGTCCACCACATTGAGCTTCTTCTGTTAAACCTTTCAAATAGAAGCTTCCTGAATACAGCTGTGGCTCACAGTAATTCCCACAGCTGAACTAACAATAACACAATCCTGATTGTTTTACAACGTCCACTGCCTGTTTCTCCCCCCATCCGTTAGGTATGTTTCAGTGTTTCCCAGCTGTACTTATGCCAAGAAACATACAGCTTCAAAAAGAAAAAAACCTCATGCTTGATCTTTCGTTCTTGAGGCTGCCATTTTGTTCATAATCAAATTCATGATTGGGCGATTAAAATCCGATTTTCTATCAATCTTTATTTTCTTTTTTTACGGTTAAAAGTGTGCAGTGATGACCTGACCCACAAGTACAAGGGCTTCACGGTGATGAATGAGGATGAGCGCTATGATGCGGTCAGTCACTGCCGCTACGTGGATGAAGTGGTGCGGAACGCTCCTTGGACCCTAACTCCAGAGTTCCTCACCAAACACCGGGTGAGTGAATGAGACAGAGACACTTCAGTTAAAAGAAAACAAAACCGTATTGGAGATGCTCAATCTCTTGCGTGGGTGGGTGAAGTGCGGAGGTGTTCGGGGGCACCATGAGCCAATTACAAAATTTGAGCGGAATGATCTATTACTGAATTTTATATTCTCCAAACCAACAGTGAGTTGGCCAGCCCCATCCCTCATCTCAGTGTGTTTAAATGTTTTGTACAATGTACAGATATGAATCTGCTGTCAATGTTCCCACTGTCATGAAAATCCTGTTATATGATTAGAAAATTAGTTTTTCAGGCCTGGAAAATTGTAAAATATAATTAAACTTTAGGAAAAGTCAAGACATTTTAAATAATGACACTACATTTATAATATTTGCAAAACATTACTGGAGTAATTTGGAAAAATGCAACAAACTAAAATGCAGTTGGTCAGACTGCAATGCGGTTGCTGTGAGACTCAAACAAAACAAATTCTCAATGTTATAGCATTTGTAAAGGTTGCTTTATACATTCACATCATGAAAATGTGATATGAAGTTATGGAATTGATTTGTAAAATAAGTGGCACCCTGTGCTGTGTTTGTGTATGTTGTAATGACCTCTCCAGATTGACTTTGTGGCCCATGATGACATCCCATACTCCTCAGCGGGCAGCGATGATGTTTATAAGCACATCAAGGAGGCCGGTGAGTACCATGGCAACCAGGACTGGCACTGTGGTTTACATTTCGAGTGCAGTTTTCAGTGGAGACATCCATGTACTGGCACTTTATGGCATGCTGGAATAAAGCATCTGCCTAATTCAATATTTTATGTCACAATACAGAAATGCTATCAAATTCTGCTGCCCAGAAAGGAACTTTGATTGAGAAATAAATTATACATAAAATGCCTGGTATGTGGCTAATAACAAAGACCATCATTTTCTATTCACGCACACCAAGGAGGCTTGTGGGTACGAATAATTTAGTCCAAAATAGTATTTATAATGGGTCTGAACTGAGTTGCCTTTGTTAACAGGAAATGGATTCCGGATAATTTCCTCAATCCTCATGTGTCCTTAATCCATAACGTAGGTAAACAGTTGTCCACACTTCAAACCCCAGAAGGTGTTGGTGAAGGGGGCATTTTTATAATTTTCCCTCCTACTAGTTTAAGTTCAGAAAGTTGGTTGCAGGCCAATCCCAAGTCATCTCTTAAGTTCAACTTCACCCCAGACTACCTGGTAGGTTAGGCTTTGTAGAACAGGTAGGCTTGCTATGTCCTGCTAAAATCTAAAAAAAATAGTAATTCAATTGATTGTTGTTCAGTTCGATCTAGTTTGGCTCATTTCCTGTAAAGATCTTCGAGACATGCTTGGGATAAAGGGCTGTATAAATAAATGAACTTGAACTAATGGAGAACTTTCCTGGTAACTTTCCTCACCTGTACCTGGTGACCTCTGACCGTTTTGTCCTCTTGACCCCTGCTGCGTTCCACAGGCATGTTCGCTCCCACCCAGCGCACAGAGGGCATCTCCACCTCTGACATCATCACACGCATCGTCCGCGACTATGACGTGTACGTGAGACGCAACCTGCAGAGAGGATACACTGCGAAGGAGCTCAACGTTAGCTTCATCAATGTATGACACGCGCAGCATCGTTATAACTGTAAAAACATAGCATAGGAGTGAGTTGGTGTGAGTGTGACAGAGCTTTTTATGTAAAGGCTTTCCATTGGAACTCTGTCATTATAGTTTATGCCAAAAGTCATGAGTCTGGAGGTGATTCACACTGAATATGTGAAAGGTCAAGTGTGTCATGTTTGGGCCTCGGTTTCTAAATATACATTTCACTGTAGGTCACATTGGATGACTGGCTGTAATGTATAGCCATTTGATGTACCATGTTAATTTTAAATGGGCCATCACCTGTGTTTGCCTTCTATGTGGGGAGCAAGTTTCAGCTCAAAGGTTTTTGCAGGACACTCGCAGCTTATTTTTGAAACCTGAGCCCTCATCACCTTTGCTGTCCCCTATCTATCAGGAGAAGAAGTACCATCTGCAGGAGCGCGTGGACAAGGTGAAGAGGAAGGTTCGTGACGTGGAGGAAAAGAGCAAAGAGTTTGTCCAGAAGGTGGAAGAGAAGAGCATCGACCTTATCCAGAAATGGGAGGAGAAATCCAGGGAGTTCATTGGCAACTTCCTGCAGATGTTTGGCCCAGAGGGAGCTCTGGTGAGAAGGACATGGGTTTTGTTTAGTCTCATAATCCTAGGAACAAATTCTTATTTACACCATCAGTGGCCTGGGGGAGATGTTGCAGGGGGAAGCAAGCCTTACATGCTGCCAGTACTACCACTATCTTGTACTCTGGTGCCCATTCAGCAGCTCCAACGAAACAATCGAGGGTTCAAGGCCTTACTCAGAGGCAGAGGAATATAAGTGATTCACTTTTTGCACACAGATTTCTCCAGTCGGTCTGGGGAGTTAAACTGACAACCCTCTAGTCTCCAATCTGAAGGTATCCAGCACAGGGGTTCAGACATGTTTTTCATGTTAAGACCCTCCGTATAGTATTATAGTTTTGGTTTTTGTATAGTTGTATTATTTATATTATCCTCTATTACCTGTACTTATTGTTACCTGTATTTTATTATCTTTCCCTATTTCTGGCATTGTTTCGCTAATTGCTGCGATGACACTTGAATTTACCCTAGGGGATCAATGAAGTGCAATCTTGATCCATGTCAGCCCATCGACCTCCAATTGATAAGATTTCATACCACTGACACCCATTTGAGAAGATTTATTGTAGTTAGATTTGATTTTGTCCAGAATTCTCTACCTGTCTACACTGCAGGTAGACGGTTCTACCAAATTACCATATTATTTAATTGTGAAATCTAACACAAATAATGGTGAAATTAAACTATTTCCCATATTGTTGGGGGCCCCCATAACCCCCTCAAACAGGAAACACTGATCTTGTAAACAATTGAACCAAGAACAGAATTTATATAAAATTGCTAAATGTAAAAGGACAAAGTGGAAATAATTTAAAGGTAGTCACAAACAAGTCAGTAGTGCATAGCTTAAGGTATTTGATTTTTCTTATTCTTTGAAGCAGGGCTTTTTTTGGTCATGTGTTGTGCTTGCATTTGATTTATCAGTTGACTTGACAGATGCCTTCCCTTCCCTTCCCTTTTCTCTCCCTGTCTCCCCTCTGCAGAAGCACATGTTGAAGGAGGGGAAGGGCCGTATGCTGCAGGCCATCAGCCCCAGACAGAGCCCCAACAGCAGCCCCACCCACGAGGAGCGCTCCCCCTCTCCTACCTTCCGTCTGCCCTTCTTCACCAAGACCTCCCCGCCTCCCTCCCCTCCGCTCCACCACAGCGCGGCCTGGGGGTACCCCATCAGCGAAGATGATGATGAAGACGATGAAGATTAGAGCGTGTTTGAATTCTCCCCTTTGTCAGCGACACGCAGTCAGTCTAACCCGTCAACTGAGCTGTCAAGTTTTACCGACAAAGTAGCAGTGTTTTGGGGGTTTTCAAGCTCCTACTTCCATTATGTTTTTTCATTCTTTTCATTTTACCTTTACACAGCACTGTTTTCAATGAGCTATCTTCAGATTTACATTGACCGTTCACTGTAACAGCCAGGTTCACCACAGCTCTGGTTTTAAACAGCGAATTGTAAAACACGTGCTCTGTTTCTTTTTAATTGAATCGTTGTCAGTTTAAAAGTAGCTACCAGTCAGTCACCTGAGTTATTTGGAAGTTATCACAACCTCCTTTGTGTTAGTCACATTTGATTTTGAATTTTTATTAGTCAAGTCACTGTCACTCGCTCATAGGAATATTTGCATTTGTGTTATACTTGATGCACTCTTTTGTCTATTGTCAAGGTTGGCATGGTAGTGCAGTACAAGTTTGTGTTTTTGTCTCGTCGTGGCTTTAGCAGGAGGGCTCGCATGTTTTTTGTCACTCAGAAGAGAACACCTAGTTTGGTCTAGGAGGAGAGCTGAGACCTCACAGATGCACTGTTGAATTTCTCCAGGGGAAGGTAGTTTTTCAGAGCAGGTCAGAAAGCTCTAGGTCTGAATGATCATGTGGTGGGAGTCAAACAGGCTTTTTTTTGTTCGGGTTTGGTAATTGATTTTTAAATAACGGGGAAACTGTATATTTTCAAATCTGAACTGAATCTGAGCATATTAAATGTTTTCTCAACAACTTTCTCCCAAGTGTATGTATATCTATGTGCATGCGCATGTGATGTTTGTGTGTGTATGTGCAGCCAACAACAAGCTCTTATGGAGGCATGGTTTAATTTTTTCTGTCAGTTCAACTTTGACTTCTTTGCACATAATAAATCTAAAAAATATTGGTCAATAATTTTACTCAAGATCAGTCTTTGGAAGACTACTAGTTTCAAACTGGACCCCTTTCAGTGGTGCACAAAGATGTTCTTTCTCTGCTTAAGAATCAGAACCTGTCCCATTTCAAATGTTCTTCATTGTAGAAATATTCTTATTTTTGTAATTGGTAGATTTCATCTGTTATATTTAAGTATCTTCTTTACAGACGATAAACCTATACATCCCTCATTTGTTTAGAAGTGCTTTGTTCATCTCAGAGGAGAAAACATGAGCAAGGCTGGATTTACTGGTAATGGTTCTGCGTCGAAGACAATAAGAACTGTGATTGGCCCGCTTCGTATTTCCTCCTCCCTGTATCCGGTTGATGTCCGCCAATAGTTAAGACAATGGATGGAAGAGAGACTAGCTGAGCAGGTGTGCAAATACATTAATTAATAAACACCTCATCTCTGAATTATGAATGTCATTGAATTCGCGGCGAGAAATATCCCAGAAGGTGAGATTCAGAGAATGTAAACACTACTACTGTTGTTATTACTCCCATGTTCACACAGTGTAAGATGCTCCAAGGATGATGTGGCAGGCCCTCTTTTGCTTGGATATGAGATTCTCAGAATTAATGCAGTAAATTGTACAAGGAATCCTCTAACCTGGCGCATTATTAAAAATATTCATGTTTACATGACGAATTGACCCCAAAACAGTTACATTAATGTACTTTTTAACATTAACACACTACAACAGTGTATCAGAAGAGAAACGACCAAAGGAGACAAACAACCATATATTAATTAATAAGTTAAATTAAACCAACAATCAGAAATTGAAAAAGCTCTCAATTGTCTTTGAAAATAGTACAAGAAATCAGTTTGTTTTGGAACATGTTGAAAAACAGTATTTGATTGAACGGCTGCCTTCAACACACCTGGGAACTTGGGAGTTTCCCACCTCGTAGTGAAACTATGACGCACGCTCGAGTGACGCAACCGCATTTTGGATTAAAAATAACTTTTAAATAGATCATTTTCAAAAGACCGATACCAAATGAGTAGTATGTGATACCAGTTTCGACCTGCCCATCCTTAGTGGATAGTCCTTTCCTAAGTTAGCCGCATCATCAGCAGATGGTTACTGTAAAATGGCTTTTATTTAGACAACACTTATTCACTTGGCATAACACGTTTACTCTCTCTGTCTGTATCCCAGTCTACTCTACATATGTCTCTGTATTACCGTAACTCTCTTAGTAACATTGCATGGTAAATATTTACCATATATGACAGTTACTGCAACTTGAAACGCTCCAAGATTTCTCCATATTTATTAAGGCAAGATTCTAGTCTATATTCTCCGTGGCTTTGACGACTTTATACTCATTTGTTACCAAGCTTGTAAACAAACGTGGCGGAGACACGTGTGGTGGAAATAGCATAAACATGTTAAGTGGCCTCAGGCCTCGTGCGAAGAACCAAAGGCCACGCGAGACTGACGAGGTTAAAGGCAAATATTAAAAGATCGATCTCTGGATTTTATGAATCAATATCGGATCATTCAAATGAAGATTGATTTGAATCAGAACTACTTTTTTTTTAACCCTGCCCTACATCCCTTTTTTTCCACACACAAAAAATTGATAAGTTTTATTCAAAAATATGTTGGCAAAACATTAATTGATTGCCTTTTCTTAATGTTATTTCCCATTTCTCCCTTAACACAAAAATGGGAAATACGATGAACATAAAATGTAAAAAAGGTGCATTTTCATTTGTGAACTTCCAACTAATCCAAACATTGCCAAAGGTGAAAATGATGTCTTCAGCAATAATACTCGGGGACATAAAGTAGAAATTGCTTATAGGTTTTCATATATCACAGAATATTGGAGACAACTTTTAAGTATAAAATGTTACCGACTGACATTGACATTAAGATATACAGTATATTGTTTTTATAAATGAAGGCCCCCAGATCTCTTCATTGCTAGCTAAACATGTATAAAAAAAAGAAAAACTAATTGTCCTGTTTACACAGTCCCAAAAAGATCAGGGCTGGGTTTTCCAAATCATACAACAATCCATACGACTTCTATATGTAACTGTAAGCCACTGAACACAGATGGTCTCAGTTCAGAGATGCATTTTGGTAGACTGGACCCTGCTGAGTCACATAGGTGCGGAAAAGCCCGATTTTATGTAACCGTGTAACTCTAGACACATTTATGGAGCTACCTCCTTCTTGCCTGAACCAATCCCATTCCTTCAGATGAGCACAAGGGACTTGGGGGATTTTTCTTTCTGAAGAGCCATTGTTCTAGCACTGAAGCAATTTAACTTTTGACTTGAAATATTTGAAATTTTCTGGCCCAGAGGTGTCTCCTATATCTCCACGGTGATGAAGCATGAGTTGTATTTCCTATATAACCTAAACTTCAAGCTTCACTTAAAGATTTAGAATTGTAATACTGATAGATGACTACAATATAAGTGTTGACTTGTCTGATTAATCTGTTCTAGGCCTGGTTTCTCAAAAACACTTGGAAGCATAGATCATCTTTGCTGCATTGTAATCACACTTACTAGGATTGGCTTCATCCTGAACCTGATTTTATGCTTAGGAAAGTACCCCATATATTTAAATTGACTCCCAGTTATAGAATGCTACTTTTAGTATTCAAATACGTTACAAGTACTAATAGCTCTAGGACTTGCTGAGAAAATCCAGCTTACATTTTGGTGCCAAGCTACTTTTGGGATGCCTACCCATGATTCTTGTGGAAACTGTTTCTTAAATCGATGAGGCCATGAGGCCCAATCAGCCAGAGATGGGAGACAGCTGAGGACCAAGCGGGGAAGAGAGCGGCCGGGAGAGAGAGAGAGAAAGCGAGAGAATCAAAGACTAACCCGTTACCTCCCTGAAACAGTCAATAAATCGGTTTCCAGTATTTCTCTGTGTGGGCATAAAACTTTCTTATCTCCGGCCCCGACACTCTTTCCGCCCCGAGTGTGCCACAAAGTGTATTTACTTCGATATGCGGATACTGAAAAGCTTGGAACAAAGAGTTCTAGCCAAGCCATAGCCAAGCCATCTAACACAATAAAGAGTCAATGCTCATGATTAGCAAATAACTGCTCTTTCTCTTGACATTTCTGAATGGACTGGATGGAAACGGAACTGACTAAAACCCAGTTTCCGACAGCATTACCCAGAATCCCATTGTTCACAAAATACAATAGAAGTTAGGCAACCCAAAAATATTACAGTCAGTCAAAAGAAAACAGAGGAAGAGGGTGGGAATGGTTGGTTACACGGTCAGATTTTATTGGACAGAACGGTCACCAGGGCTACAAACATGAAGCAGACACTTGACGAGGCAAACACCAGGGGGAGACCTCACCTCACCTCACCTCACTGCAGACACACAAATCCAGTACCCGTTTCCCCATAGCATCTTAGTATTAAAATTACTGTTCCATTGAAAGTCAGTGGGACAAAACTGATTTTAATGTCGACACATTTAGGAAACGGGCCCTTGTCCAAGGTCACAACTAGCTTATCAGAGGAAGAAAGAACGGTGATGGTGGAAACTCATGACTGTCTAGAATGTTCCCCTACTAACCTTTCTTTGACCTTGCTCACTGAATGCTGGGGAAAACAATCAAGGGAAAGTAGCGAGAAGGAAAAAGCATGCACTTTCTAGAAAGTACAAAAACAGTTCAGTCATTCTTGATTCCTTCCCCAGCCACCTTTCAGACCACACTAATACAAGTCACTTCAAAGGTTCCAAATCATTTTACCGTGATACCACTGAGTGCTTTGAGGAATGAGGCAAAGACAAACGTATTGGATGAAAGGTTTCTGATCCAAAACATTATTCCCACCACGCCAAAACACAAGTCAAATATCAATCAGCCAACATTAAGTAATCAGACAAAGCCTCTCCACTCAAAAGGGTAGAATCTACTATGCCAGATGTTCATATATAAGAACAATGTCAGGTTCTCTCTTAAACCAGAAGGGTTACTCACAACAGCTATAGATCTTACACAGGGATATTTCTAAAGACATGTGGGACCTTGTTCCTCTAAAGTAACTGGAGAATAGATAGTGGAACAACAACACAGAAGAATAGACACGCCCCCAGTCCTCTACCCCCCCGGGTTCCCTTACATCACGTGTCTCATTCTTTCTGACCCCAGTTGGTTTACAGGTTACATCACTACGAGATATACGTTACAATGGGTCACATTTATCATATATCTGTGCATTATACCATATTTTCTTTTTACGATATAAATTCAATCTCCAACACTTAGTTAGCGGTGGGTGGGGGTGGGGGGCACTATAGGGATTGAGGGAGGAGAGACAAAGAGGGGCGGGGCATAAGAAAAAAAGGTTATGTGTTGGGAGGATAAGGATAGATGGGAGGAAGTGGTCAACGCTGCCTGGCTCGGTGGGCGGGGCTAAACTTTAGCAGCGAGTTTCGTAGATGCCGGAACGGCCGATGTACCGCACCCATTTGATGACGTCGTGGTCACTGTAGTTGAGCTTGGACTCAAACACCTTCAAGTAGCGCACCTTCAGACCAGAGGGAGCAAAAGGAACCTGGAGAGCAGAGGTGAGGATGGCAAAGACGTGTCAGGGCATGTTGGGAGCTGTAGGCTAGACAGGTTTGTGGTTCATACTGTGCCAAGCCAGCTCTGAGCGAGAAGTGAGAGTGGATGGCACATGGAGAAGTATGTGTCTAATGACAAAAGCAATAGTAAGTCAGTCTTCAATTTGCAGAGGACTGATGTCGGGATCACACTTGATCCGTAATCCATCCGATTTGCTGGCAACTGTGTGCAGAGCTCTATTCAAGTACGAGGGCAACATCGTTACTAACTTTTCATTTAGCGAGTCCAGTATCTCATTTGTTTCCAGGCAATTAAGTCCCTCACTCTGGTGTAAGCTAATGAGGCTATCAGATGTGAGTGACGCAAACATAACATATTACAAAATCTCCTCAAAATGTCGTGCAAGCTACGTTTCTAGCTTTGCCTCTCTATTCAGTTTGTGTTGGCAGACAAAGTGTTGCAACTCAACTGATCCAACACTATATGCTGCGTCTTGGGTGCAACAAATGATGGTCATTGTAGTTCACTAACACGCTTTTGGTGCTTGACATCCTTAAATCTGGAAAACTACAACGACAAACTCAAGGTTGAACTGCCTTCTTTGTGCATCACAGCACCCAAAATAAATCGAGAGATTTACTTGGGCGGCGTTATGGAATGGAATGTAAAAAAATAAATGTTCACTGCCATTTTGATTTGCTGACGATGTTCTCATTACAAAAACTTGCCCGACAGCTGGTAAAAAATAGGCCACCACTTTGGTGCAATGCATGCAACCCCTTCAATGCAACACAACGCATCTGCAACAGAATGATGCAGCAGGGACAGATTCTATTATTTGGAAATAATTAAGTATGATGCCAGCCTGAGATTGTATGCATGTGATTCAGAGGGAAGAAGAGACATAATATTGTTTGTGCACCCTCACCTCAAAGTTCATAGAGATGGGGGGTCTGGCCCATTTCTTCTTATCGTTGGTCGGCAGCAGCTCAATCTCAGCACTGATCTGAGACTCCTTCATCCCAGCCATGCGCTTGATCCTACACACACACACACACACACACACACACACACAAATAGTAAGCTATTACATGGCATTGTGCTATTAATAATAATAACAACAGCTAATTGTATAGTACTTTTCTAAACAATGTACAAATGAATGACATACTATTTCAGGGGTATATGGCAGCGCTCTAGCCGTGACATTCATTTTTCCATCTCTCGACAACTAAACTTCGACAAAGTGATCGTCATGATTTGTTTGCTGGCTGCTTGTGATGATGTTGGAAAGATTGTACATGCATGATTTAATGTTGCACCCACTATATATAGCAACAACTAAATACCCTAAATTAAAAATGCAAAACCATAAACCACTTTCTGCTGTAGATGGCTGTTAAATTAACCCATTTTAGTATATAGTTACTTTGATAGTAACTATATACTAGTGCCACTGCTTACTGTAAATGACTATTTTCACTGTGTTGGAGTGAACCCTGTCTGTCCCTCCAGCTCCATTCACCATTGTTTTTTAAAAATCTTATGTGATTTTAATGTGTCCGAGTACTGTGCAAAACACTATACAAATAAAATATATTATATTATTATTATTAGTACTACTCACTTCCAGACGATGGCGTTCTCACTAGCCTTGTACTTGGCCTTTCCCTTCATACAGATCACCTGCACGCCGCTGGTGTTGAGAGGCGTGGGGATACGCACCTGTGGCGAACACAAACAACAAAAGGTAAACGCCACAATTCTGATACACATAACCACTTGGCCAAAACACACAAATTAAGTTGACAGCCAAGATGTGCTAAAGCAATCAAACTTCACATACATATTTGCAAAGGGGTTCGAAAGTGTGTCAGATCACAACTGGTCATGCTCTATAATGTTGATGAGGGCAAATTGCGATCTCTCAGGCATCTGTAAAGTGGAGTGACATAGGCTGAGAAGCTTCGTAAGCATTTTGTTTTGCAATGTGTGTTTGCCTGTGTAGTTTTAATCTTAACGTTCTATTTTATTTGTATTTTAATGTTTTATTGTACAGCGCCTTGTAACTTGTTTTGCAAGCCACTTTATAAATAAAATTTACTTACTTACATAGAACCAAAATCACCTCCAAACTAATCTAATAATGTTTTTCCTTGCATGCCTTGAGGACCTTAGGCTGGTGGTGCCTGGTAGTCTAGGCCTTGTAGAATAGGTAGGCCTGCTATGTCTTGTGCTTGTGCTCGGTTTGTCTTACATTATTCTGTAATTCCATTGATTGTTGTTCAGTTAGATGTAGTTTGGCTCATTTTCTGTAAAGTCCTTTGAGACATGCTTGTGATAAAGGGCTATATAAATAAAATTCACTTGAACTCTGGGGAAAGAGCTGAAGCAACAAACAACAATATCTGACATGATCAAAAAACATGAAAAGTAACAGGAATGCAGAGATCACAGTTAGATTTTTGCACAATGGCTCTTCAATCCTGGACCTGGCCCACCACTCCTGGAACCATCAATGCCAAGTCTGACTTTGAGAAGAGCTCACCTCAATCTTCTGGGCCAGCAGCGAGGGTTTGAAGTTGGACTTGATGACCACCTTGACCTCCAGCTTAGTGCGGCCCACCTCCCTGACCAGGGGAATAACTCGGAACGGTAGGATGATGTCCTTAGTGGTGCGATACCTGCAAGTAAGAAGAAAACAAATGTTAAAGTGACAAAACAAAAACCCATTTCATAAAGCATAAACTAAAACATGAAAATATTTCCTTCAGGTCTGTCTTTTCAGTGGTCAACCATGCATGTCTCACTCTGATCTGTTTGCCTTTCAGAACAGAATTAATTAGATGGAATATCTGGTCAGTGATCCTACTTCAGCACTCCTGCTCTGTCTGACATGGCTTATATAGGTAGCCGAAGCAGAAGTGGCTAACGCGATTTCCCATTGATTTGAAGTAGCATGTCTTCTGCAACTAAACAAAGCAACGAATGGTGTTGAGATTCACCTCTCTGTAAACTACATAGTATAAGCTTTTAGATTACTTGCACGTTTCTGTACTTTTAGGGCGAAGAAAGTTACAGAAAATACATTGTTTGTAACAATGGAGAACTACATTGTAGCTTGTACCAACTGTTGACAGTGGGGCTGATCCACCTGAGAAGGCAGTAGACACTATTGCATTGCACATGGGTAGGTTTTCTCTTGAGATGCAATTTGGGACTTCGCTAAAGTATGAGTTCAGGCTCACGGCAGTAACTACCGACATTATTACACATTAGCCTGTGAAGCTGTATCTAGCTAGCTAGCTACTGTAGCTTGTTCCCATTGCAGGCGATGGAACATTCCAACTAGCTGAAAGCCTGCTAGGTAGTGTAGACTACACTACCCAGAAGGCTCTTAGCCAACTACACTAGTTCGGTAACTCATTTTGTCGTTCATGTAAATAACAATGGATTTTTGTGAAATTAAGCCAAGCGAGATGTGTTGAGGCCTCCTACAACATATTTTAAAATCAAATCCATATGCTTTTTAGATTGCTTATATGAAGTAACCTTCCCGTCATTTAGATAGGGTAAAGTCAACCAGAGGGTCGACGGAAATGACGTCAACTTCGGCTCCCTATAACACCAACCATGTAAGGTCTGGGAGTGAAAATTAAATGATTAGTTTTAAGCTACAATGGACCAGGTGGACTGGGCGTATGTCATGGGCTTGCAACATTGTTTGTTTGAGTCAACCCATGGCCTGTGTTGCAGCCCCCCCCCTCCCTCTTCTATCACTATCTACTGTGTGCTGTCTGAACAAAAACAATAAAAACAAACAAAATACACCCCTTTGAAGAGATGGCATACAATTTCAAACATCAATGGACTGACCTCATGAGTTCATACTCTCCATCAGGGGGGATGAAGCTGATGCTACGCTCCGAGTCAAACTTACTAAGACGCACACACTGGTGGAAAGTGCAGTCATCGATGGCTATGGACTGCTTCCCACTGCTAAGAGAAAAGGAGTGGAGAGTGAGAGAGAGACACAAGAGGGGAAAGAATATTAGTCCACTCACTCTACACACCTGCTGAGTTACAAAAACTAAATAAATAGTCCCCAAAACATAAAACTACTGTATCTCACTCTACTGCCCAAATAGGGAGTCGAGGTTAATGACTCTACTCTGCAGTAGAGTATTGCCACCCCTGTTAGGTGTCGAGGTAAAGGGTTTAAAGACAAGCGGGTAGGACTGTGAGGGGTAATAAAACAAACCAACTATTCTACCTCAGAGGGAAACAACCACTGGGTAGTACATTGAATAATTAATTTGTGCTCGATTTGTATCAAATGTGTGAGGAGAAACAGCATGTGAAATGAACAGCCTTGAAAAATGAACCTTGAATACCTACAGTAAGTGTGACTTTAGCTGGAGACATTAGACAAGACAGTGGTGTGTGTGTGTGTGTGTGTGTGAGTGTAAGGGGTGGCAGAGGGTCGGGACAGTTATCAGTACAGTACCTTCCTCCCCCTAAATCACTGAGGTACAGCACATAGAAAAGAAAGAGAGGGAAAGAAAGGAGAGATGCATCCAAAGGAAAGAAAAATTAAAAAACAAATTGTAAAGCCATAGCAACAACAAGGCCAACACTAATCACACACAGACAAGACGGTCTCTTAAACTTACTTAGAAAACCTAATAATCAATTTCCTGGTCTGGGTCTTCAAAAATACATTGAAAGCAATCCTCTCAAATAAGAAACTGAAATGCACTTTAGCTAAATGGTATTCTGCCTTGTTCATCTAAAATATGTTTATTTTCAGCTCCATGCTTTAGCGGAGATGTATTCAGGGCTCCGTGTCTAACCCACTACTTGGCCCCTCTTGTCCTGTCACTCACCTCTTCGCAGTCTCATCGGTTACTGCTCCCTTGCCCTGCTTGTCAATGACGATCTTGTCGTTCATGCCAAATTTACACTCGGGCATTCCACTCAGGTAGCTCTTCATCACCACCCGGCCTGACACATGGGCACTCAGGACCTGGCCTGGATTTTTTTGGGGGGAATAAATAATTATTCAGTCCAAAAAAGGCCAGATCGTTCATTTTATTTTTGATTTTGCATTTTCCCCAAAGGATAGTATTCTGCAGCCTAATGCTTCTTTCTATACTTTTTACTGAGGTAGCAGGAAGGACTACAGTTAGAAAGTGACTGAGAGAGAAGAAATAGTTCTGGTTCAATCCTGGGCCAAAAGGTATACAGATGCTTTCAGAGGGAGGGGTCTTAATCACCATGACCTCTACAGGCACAGAGCAGAGGTTTATTTCAATTTAATTCAACTCTACTGACTTTCCATCTTACAAAGTGAAACAAAAAACGGTTTCTTTGAGTCATGATGCAAGAGTAAGAAACCAAGAGCAACACATACAGTACAATACAACGAACAACAATGCAACTAAACAACATAGTACAACAAGAGGCACTTGAGCAACCTAATGTCCCACAATAATATATCAAACATAACCCGTTATGTAAATGAGGTCATTAATTAATCGAAGTAATGCATTAATTAGCAAATATTTCTATATGAATATGGACTCCATATCTTAAAGCATTAAGGAGTTACAGTAGTTTAAGAAAATCATTAATATGCTCATTTATGCAGCAATGTACTCCCAAATCTAATCAGATCATCTACTCTATAGGGGGAACCCGTTTTAACTTGAGCAGTCAAGTCATAAGTGTCCCATACGTTTTTGAGTTTACATGAATGTGTCTATAGACGGACAGACACACACGAGTCCACCATGATGACATAATGTTTCACATACCATGTACCACGGTGGCGGGACATAATGCAATGGTAATAGGGAAACCAAATATTGCGAACGTTAACAGTAGCAGTGTAAATTACTGAATCACTCAAAATTTGGTGACGCTATCAAATCGGACCTTGCGGGGACATGAGCAGGTTGACACTCTCCAGCACGTCCAGGAAGAGCTCGTTGCGCCGATACTTAATGCCCTCGCGACGCCAGCCAATCTGCCCTGTCACCTGGCTGGTGATCTGAGACTGCTCCTCTTTTGTCTGGGAGAGAGAGGGAGGGAGAGAGAGGGAGGGAGGGAGACAGAGAGAGAATGACCAAATGGCAATAAACAAAAGGAGAGGGATGACAGAGGAAGAGGACAATGAAAGGAGAAAATTAACAACAGAGGGAAGGTGGAAAGTGAATAGGATACGGTTCCTTTCATGGGTAAATATAAATGATTTTCCTGAGCTAGATGAAGCTCAGCATGTCATTATTACCTGGTGCTGAATTGAGACGTGTCCATGACCATAGTTGGAGAAAAGAAGAGAGGACAAGTAGAAAACAAAACAAACTGTTAACATTGAGGAGACTGATTTTTAGATAAGAACATAGTACGTGGACAGTAAGCATTTATCTCAAACATAAAACAATCTATTACCTGTCTATGACTTGGGATTCTTATTCTGTTCTGACATATTTACAAGCAGCAATGGTGTAATAATGTACAGCTTATTCACCCCTCTGTGGAGTTTGCAAGTTTTGTGTGGTTTAAAATATCTATATATTTCCTGACCTGTCCCTTGATGCCCTGCTGGGTGATGAAGGTCTTTAGCGCTCCGGTCTCAGAGTTCTGGGGATAGCCAAAGTCCAGGATCTCTGTATGAAAAGAAAGAAAGAAAGAAAGCGCGAGAGAGATAACTGTCAGTGTGAGATAAGACTGATAAGAGGAAAAGTAGGGCAATGTAGTAATGGAGAGAACTAATGTTGAGTGGCATTATAACTGAAAATGTGGTGAATAGAAGTATTTAGATAGACGAAATAGAAAGATCTCATCTCAACTCATCAGCAGCATAATAATCAACTGGCTACATTTACAGAGAAAACATATCAGATTTTGAGCTCTATATGCTTCAGATGTGCACATTTTTGGTAAATAAATGGTAAATAGACTGCATTTATATGGTGCTTTTTACAGTATTTGTCAGATGCCCAACACGCTTTACAATTCAATTCATACACACATTCATACACCGTTGGCGGAGGCTGCCATGCAAGGCGCCAACCTGCTCAACGGGAGCAATTGGGGTTAGGTGCTCAAGGACACTTTTTTCCCAAGGAGGAGCTGGACTCGAACCTTCAACCTTGCGGTTGCTGGGCGGGCACTCTACATCCTGAGCTACTGCCGCCCCCATGTTTTTCCACGTTTACTCAGCACATTAATGTCCTGAAATCTGAGTCCCTTTAAACATCAGATGAACTCCATATGAGATCAATACACAAGAAACATCACCACCATCTTACGCCTCGCCTCCCCTTCCCTACCGTCCAGCAGCTCATAGATGAGCACAAAGTTGTTCTTGATGTTCTCCTCGCTGATCTTGCCAAAGTAGGCCGTCATGACATCGCACATCTTGTAGAGGAACTCAAACACCATGGCGGCATTGACATTCTGCTTGGTGACAGCTGCCAGCCAGATGTTGGAGCGCTTGACGTGGAAGAAGCTGGTGCGGGCGATGTTGGTCACCGGGGATCGAACCTGCTGCCGAGCATGAATCACGTTGACACGGAACGCATCCACCGCATTACGCCTGGGATGTGAAGGAGAGTAGGACGAGACAGAGAGACACACACACACACACACACACATTTGTGTTAGGAATTGAGAGAACACTTTCAGGCTTTTACATAATGGACACTGAAACTCCACGGTCACATATTTCTGTTCCAAAACAACAACTATACCAAATCTACCTACTGTTTGATATCCAGCTCTGGATGGAACTGACAATTAACAACCCTTTATGACACATCCATCCATCTAGCAGGAGTTAGCTATTACCAAAACGGTCACAACCAAATACAACCAAAAACAAAGCACACCTCCAATTTGAGCACTGAGGAAAAAAATGAATGCTGTTTTATGTACATTTGATAATTACAAGGAGGGAGAGAGGGGGCTCTTTTCTGAGAGTTAGGCTCAAATTCCCTCCAAAAGATCTTAGCATTAACATCAAAATGGACTGGATTAAATGGGGAGGAAAAATGTAAAAGAAAATTAACCCTACGTGATCCAAATTTGATAATTATTCCACACATTAGCAGCAGATCATTCAGTGATGACTACATCTGGGTCCAAAAGGGTTGAGATTAAAATTGACCTTAGTCCTACTGTAACTCAACGGGACAACGGCTATCTTAGCTTTGGAGAAATGCAGCCCTGATTAATGTGGATTTATAAATAACTGGGCTTAGTGAAGAGGATGCAGCATGTTCAAACAAGACTACCAAATCCTCCTAAGGAGTGATGCATGAGAGCAACCTGGAACAGAATAAAACCTTGAAAGGGGTCTAATTCTAGACACAAACTCAAGACCTTAGTAAGATTTAGACCAACAATTATGCATCTATCTTAGAGAGATGAACTCAGGCCAATAGCTGTGTCTCCAAAATAACATGCCATCAACTGAAAATATATATAAAGAAACTACTGAATGTTTTACACCTTACTATATCAGTCTTCCAAGATGTAACCAAGCCTGCAGAAACACAAACACTTCAACCAAACTACTATTTATAGTAAGCATAGGATTGTCTTTTGCTTAAAAGGTAGCAAGGTAGTTAAGTGATGAGGCCATGAAATGAATGAGAAAGTAATCCCCCATCCTTTACATGGGGGATTTGCAAATATAGGCTGTGCAAGCTAAAACAATTGTTTTCATTGGCCTACTCACAGGAACTGTAGGTGAATGCCTGCCCTTCCATGAATCATTTGCAATGTGAAAGCTTCCAATGTTTAAGCTAAGCTAAATTACTTTGTTGCTCATATTTATGAGTGGTGGCATGAAGAGTAAATGGACCATGAACATAAACATGGCAGCCTCCTGGGCTGATGTTATTATGTATCCCAAGATGCAATCTCTGCAAAGCATCAAAACATCAACATCAATTCATCATCATTCATTCAAGTTTAGAAATTCTGGGTGCGTATTGCAATACTGGATTTCCCATGGGGACGAACATTGATACATGCCTTGTCCATTAAGCTGCTGCTAAATTAAAACAAACAAATATTTTGGATATTTATCAACCAACAGGTAAATATTAGAAGGACGTAATTTTTTACGTTAGTCATAACAAAATAAATCGATTCATGTAAGAATCGCGATTCCATTGTCCACGAGCATCGATCGATTCACCATCTCCCAAGAATCGATTCTTACGTTCCAGACAAATGTCTGGCTGCCAGCGGTCCAGCAGAGGGCGGACTTCACCTTCACGTTATTGCGTCATGTCAATAAAGCCTTTTGGCCTGAAGCAGGAGCTATGCAAAGCACACTACACCCACCTTGGGTCTTCGCGATGCTTTGTTTTAATTAAACAGTCGGATTCCCCTGGTCCGCACCAGTTCTAAGTCGCCAGGACCCCGCGCGAACGGCCCGACGGACGCCGTAGCTGGGGAGATCCGCGAGAAGGGCCCGGCGCAAGTCCAGAGTCGC
>OMOT01081190.1:0-10551 GCA_900312575.1 Acanthochaenus luetkenii
CCGTGTGAGGTATCAGATGAAACTAGACACTCTACCCTTTCAAATGATAGCAAGCAATCAATAGTCAAAGCTAAACAACTCCTGTCAGCCCCACAGCAAACACACAGCCAAACTTCGCATCCAAGTGTCCGTGTGGAAAATCTTGTTTTAATGTCTCGTTATTTCATACATTTTCAATGCAATTGTCATCAAAAGCAACACATATTGTTTACTTACAGTTTCAGTTTCATTTTGAGTCCATCCACATGCTTCTCCGTGCTATCAGGTTTGTTTTATAGAGAGTTCTGCATAACCTGTCCCTATGGCTCCTCAACAATATTCGGTCTTGTCTTGCCATCTTTTGGCCGTTTGGTAGAACTACAGATGAGGACATCAACATAATCTTATTCTACTCCTCGCAAGCTTTCCAACGAGGGGTCATGTGTCCCTGTACCTGCCGGCATGGCATATATATAGCCCTGCGTAACGGGGATGCAGCCCACATGATACTTTGGGACTATAGAGCAACTATGGAAAATTATTAATAAACAAACAAACAAATTATACGAATAAAGCTTTTATTTAATTCAATTCAACAGTTAAGTATGTTAAAGTATTGGAAGTATTGCTAGCATTTAAAGCATTTTTTTTAATCCATGGGACACAACTTGCCACTCCAATGGGAGAATGGCCCATAAAAAGATCTGCTGATTGGACAGTGCTTTGATTCAGTAGATTACTGTAGTAAAATTGCAATTATTAGTGGCATTTGCAGTCTCTCACAATTTTTTAAACGATACAAGGGTTATATTTGATTAACAACTGCAAACATCCCTTGCAAAGCTTGCAACCCGTTTCAAAATCAACAGTTACGCACCAATATTGCAACATTTGAGGATAACTGCTGATTTTGAATAAGGAAAATGTCAGTATTCTGTCACTACTCAAATAAATCATCACATTCCAGGAGCAGCTGCTTTACTGGGAAGTATTTGGGACAAAGGCAACATTTTAAGACTGTGGAATGTTAATGGCAGCAGCACCAAACCTATAACCTGCAGCCTGGATATCATTTAAAACCCATTTGGTCAACTGCAGCATCAAGGCAACATCACCTCTAGACTTAAGATTCACACTGGAACAAGAAATCTGGTTTGGACAATTTTTACTGTTCCTGTGTGACCGGAGCCTGGAAATTATCTACAGACAGCATTTCAAAGGCAAAGGTGAAAAGCAGCGTACTGACTAGAGGTCGGCCTGTTACAGATTTTTGAGGTGAAATCCCGACATTAAGGAAATAATATCAGATTACTAATAATAATAATCAGATTACGCAGACAGGCATGTCTGCTTCTCTTTTGTTCAGCCCATAAGCAAGCAGCAGCAGCATTGTCATTTTACATTTCGAATATCGGTGATTTAGAAAATAAAACACTTGCGCATGTGAATGTGGATAACACCAGAAAATAAACATGGAAATCCCTCTTAAATAGCTGTGAATACATAATTTTCTAAATATTTAAATATTCGCCAATATTTGAGGCTTACAATTTCCCCATCTCAGCTTTAAGTCAGCATTTGTTTCTAAAACCTCTTTTGACTATTTGGCCGAACTGATTCATTGGTCTACCATTCTAGTGTGAACACATAAATCATAATCTAGCACAGCTTTGGTCACAACTATAAAAATGTCTAAAGTCAATAGATATCAAGTACAGAATATTATGGCTTAAGTACATTAAATGCTCATACTGTATATTGGCTGGCACATTGGAAGATACGAGTCATACAGCAGAATTGAGTCGGCATGTCTTAAGGCATGGGGGCACATGGGGAAACTTTGAGGCAATGCTGACGGGGAATAGTCAGGGATGTGATCAGGGAAACAAAAAGCAGGATAAAGGTGAGACAGCAGTAACGTCTCCTTAGAAATAAATGGAAGCCGTATGTCCAAAAGAAACCCCTGAAATACTGAGAAAGACCAGAAAAGTCACATCCTTGAATATTTGCCTCTGAGAAATGTTAACAAACACGTAATAAAGAATACAAAAATGTTGGTCATACTTGGTGATATCGGTGACCTGTACTGCCTTTAAATGTCGCCAGTCCTTCACAGATTGACAGACAATCACACTCACAATCATACCTATGGGTAGTTTAGAATCTCCAATTCACGTAACTTGCATGTCTCTGGACTGTAGGAGGAAACCCATGTGAACCCGGATCTTTGAGGTGACATTGCTAACCACTAAGCCACCAGAAAAGCCATAAATCGTATACATCTTGTCAATTTAATTAATATCCTGCTTTTACTGCAAACTGCTTCCTGCACTCTATTGTACTGACTGGAAAGAGATCACTTGGAAAATTCTAACTGCTTTCTTTTCAGCCGCAAGAAGACACAAGTTGTGTGTTCCAATATGTTCATTCATTTCTTATTTAAAACAGCTGACAATACAGGATAGATGCACAAAGATGCTCTTCTACTATAACCAAGGAGAAAACAAGATATTACGTTCACTCTCTTCACGTCTCATCCAATCAAACAGGCGAAGACAGTTTCTGTGTGTGTGTGCGCGCATGTTCTCTAAGCTCTCTTCATGCCTCTCCCCATCAGGCAGGCAAAGATGGTCATCACCATTTTGGAGTTGACCTCTACCAGCTCCTCAGGCAGGGCGTAGACTTTGGCGCCAATCTTCCTTGTCATGGAAACGGCATACCTGGTTGATGAGGGGTGGGGTCACAGTCAGGGTCACTGTGGCAACAAATTAGACCTATGCCCCTCATAATCTTCCAGTTCTTTATGTATATATTTATTTATGCATTTACTTATCTATCTATGTATTGATTGATTGATTGATTGATGGTATTTTACCTGAAATCCTCTATTCTCTCTAACAAGCAAAGCATATTCTAGGAATGTAAAATAGATATGATATAAGGTAAACGGTGCTATTTTAAAAGTATTCAGTCCCTTGTTACATTTGAATGAAATAAGCTAAATAGCATTCTGGTAAAAATTTGTTTTATGCCATATATTATATCTTATATTGTTCAGTGTTCATCTTTATGAAGGTAACCTACACTCAAAACATCTGAGGACATGTAGAATAGATTTGAACTGAATAGCCATCAATTCACAGAACTTTGTAGCCCCCGAAAATATCTGCAAACCTGATCTATTCTACGTACTCTCTGATGATTTGAGTCTGGTACCTTCATACATCTTTATGTTGAGGTGTTATTCAGGCTACAGCCTCCTGCCAGTCAGTCTTCATTATTTAACCTTTTTACCAGCTAAAACCCAGCAACTACTAGCAAACACACACTCAGAGAGACAGATGGGTAATTACTTGGCATTGTCCAGTTTGTCTTCTTCTGACAGACTTCCTGTTTTAACCAGGTCAAAGTTCACGCTGTCTGGCTGGATGGCATCAATTAGGTCTAGAACTGGAAGACTGGTACCGATATCCTTGTCCTGAACAGAGGGACACACAGATACACACACACATGATACTTTACATACAATATGTAAACCAGCTCCATAACTGGATGACTGGCACTGCTCCCCATGTCCTAGATAAAAGCAGGCATGCATGCAGGCATACACACACACACACACACACACACACACACACATATACACACCTAACAAACCAACTATCTAAATTATTTACTAACTATCCTGAAAGTTGTGGATTGATGTTTCCCAGCCTCAGCCAGTGTTTTGTTGACCCACTTACCTTTCAGAGGAGTATACCAATAATAGTATAATCGATAATATAATATCATAGTTTATAATATAATTAACAAATATTATACAGTGTATCTGTTTTTTTCTTTGTCTTTTTGAAGGGAGGTCTTCAACTACACACTTTCTCTTCCTACAATAATACTGCATGCAGGATGTTTGCGTTGTAATTCGGTACAACAAACTAACCTTAAAGCTTCTGATAGATGAAGTCTTGCCAGCTTCAACCAGAGTCTTGTTGACCCATTTAATTATCAGCTCGTCTCCTGCAACCTCTCCATCTCCAAGGTCTTCAAGAACATTTAAAGTGTACCTGCACATAGATGTGAAGAATAAATTTAAGAATATCAACAATTATTATCCTCCAGATATGAAGATTAGGGTGCACCCAGTGAGTTGAGAAGAGGATAAACATGTCGGGAGTGATTTTTCCATCAGCCTTTCACTTGCCATTGCTAGAAACTTTATAGCTTTAGTTAGCTCTGTTTGTGCTGTAGGAACAGTGCCCTCTTCCTGTTTTGTGCTGTAAAGCAATTAGGCAGATTTCCCTGCTATGCTACGCATTGCACCTTTAAGTCATTATTACCTCCTCATCAGCTGCCAGACCAGTGCCAGGGTTAGAGTTGGATTTCCATCGTAGAGGTCCTGACCTCCGATTCCCACCAGGGAAAACCCAGCTGATGACTTACCCAGCTCCACAGCATAGTTACAGTTTTCTATCTGTGACACACACACACATAAGCCCAGTTGTTGAGAATGAGAGAGCAAGGTATATATGTACCTTATATACAGTAGTATAGTATATACACTATACAATATAACTATAGCTATAACTATATATAGCTCCTATCCTGGGATATGGTAGCCTGTTAGTTAACTCTGTTCCCTGTGTGTCTGTATGTCAGTCTGTGTGTACTGACAACATGTACTGTACATGTATAATATATACTGTATATAGTATGTAGTTTAGATAGTTACCTTTTTTAAATGCCCTCCTCCTATTGCCTTGAATGGAGGGTGGTTGACTCTGTTTTCCCAGTCCACTGTCAACTTAATCTTCTCATAAAGCTGGAGAATCACCATGGCATCCTGCAGGTCACTGCATATACACACACACATACACACACAAATACACATGTACAGGCAGAAAAAAGAAATCAGTGGCCGGATCTACTAAGATCCCAAATAAAGGGTACTAATTTGCAGTGTTGTGCAAGTTCACACTTCTCAAGAGCTAGCTCAAAGTTCAGTTCATACAGATTAAAATAAACTAGTTCACGTTCATTTCTTCCGTTGTAAAAAAAATTTTTTTTCAGTAGAACCTCCTTCTACTCCCCCCCACTAAATGAATTACTGTATATACTATAGAATCAAGATTACTTTTAACAGCCAAGAAAAAACTATGTTCCACCACTGACTTCATTACAGTCTCTAGCTGAAAGATGACGTCGCTGACGTTAGCACTTGTTTCTTCAGACCCGGTGTCAGAATTAGCATTAACACGTTTTTAAAGATTTTTTTTCAGTTGGAATCTACAGATTTGTTCATAAAAGTCCTTCAAATATCCATATGAACTGGCTTCAGCAGGACTGGGCGATATCAATAAATGAACGTTCACGTTCATTAGTTGTAAAATGATCCGTTCAGTTCACCGTTCACCAGAAATATGAGAGCGTTCAATGAACGCCGCTCTTTTAGCGCGAATTGAGAATTATTTTTGCGGGGCTTAACACAATTATAAATTATTGAGACTGAGTATTTTGTTGGGTAATAATATGTTTAGAATTCTGAAAGTGATTTAATAGTTTTTCAGTAAATGTTGATTTTATTTACGCATGCAGGGCGTTTGCACGTTCCCTTGAAACGTATTAAATAAAGACGCAATCTCCGTCAACTAAATTAAGTTGCGGTTTAATAGATCACAGTGTTGTTTTGCACATTTGAAAGACACAGTCCTCAGTGCTCGCTGTTAATAGATCAGTTTGTACATTTATTTGCACGTGCTATGAGTTTGCACACGCAAACCTTTGGTAGATCCGGCCCATTATGTTATAGTAGCATACTATCACTCCACATAGTGTATGCTAAAGTGTTAGCATGGGGCACCAGAGCCAATGATCTACCGGGGACACATGGATGATTTTGATGTCTTTGTTCTCATCACATAGTAACAGGTAAGTATGTGGACAATCTGGCAATAAGATGGTGTACTCCTTTAAGAGGTAGACGCTTCAACTTACAGGTTCTTCAACTTTTTCAGCTTGGGATTCAAACCGAGTAAATGTGGCCTCTCACACTATGACCCAGACTAAAACATACCAGTACTGTTGTCATGAACATTGACATGTTTAAAAAACGAGTACATTTGGTGTACAGTCATTTGGGAATAATTGCACACATGCATTTATACAATGAGCTATTCATCAGTTTGGCAATAAGCAGTAAAAGAGAGGAGTGAGTGGATGGGCAGTAAAAAGCTAGAGGAAATGTCTGGACTTTGTTATTTTCTTTGTTTTTTACACACTACAGCTTGACCACCTCCAGTTTACAGTGCTGTGTCATTGTTTTGCTTTACTGTACATTGCTTGCATTTGTTCAGGTAGATATTTAATCAAACTGAATAAATACTGTTGTTGAGAATTCTTTTGTGTGGCATAATCTTTTGACTGCAACACTAAAGGAACATGCATTCAGGGTTGACCGGGTCATTTTGACACAGATACGTAGTGTATTGATTGTGTGCCTTTGTTTATGCACTGATATATATATTTTAATTTGGTGTAATTGTTGTACACATTGACAAAATTGTTTAATTCTGAAACATGAGCTAAACATTTTGAGGGTCTGTTGCAGGTGAAACATAGTTTTGTGGTAAACACTTTTACTGTTGTGGGTGTAACACCTTGTATTCTGTCATTTATTTTTCTGGTTTAATTTCCCTTGTTTACCTTCACCTGCCCTCATTACTTACCTGTTTCCTATTATGCAATCAGCCCTCTCCATATATAGATCCCCTCAGTGCCTGATTGTCTTTGTTATTCCTAGTGTGTGCATAGCCTTTCCAGCAGTTTTCCAATTAGTGTTAATTCAGTTTTAACTCTGCCGTGGTTCCTGGTTTGGGATTTTGCCTATGCCGTGCCTGTACTGTAGGATTGTATGATACGGTCACTGTATCAGAATATGATACAATGATCTTTCCAATGAGCTCCAATTGGGCTAAACTCACAACCCAGCTTGCATTATGAGTCATGCTACAAACGTATATTTGATACTGCAGCATCGTTAGTTTTGAGAAGACACAGATGTTAACCTATTTGGGCAAAACTCATAATTGCACTGATGTGAAAATGAAAAACACTAAGAAATGCACAGAAAATGCACAGACTATCAGTCTGGGCTGTGGATGTAATGATTAAATCAACACACAAATACAAAAGCGTAACAAAGCAAATCTTTACTTGTTACTGTACAATAAATGTTCAGCTGACTGAACTGACAAAAATGTACAAAACAAATGTAGGCCCGCAGCAGAGGTCACCTGAGGCCTCAAAATCTCATAATTGAAAGGTTTAGCCAATTAAGTTCAAACAGGTGTGAAGTGAGTGAGACCAATTAATGATTAGAGTGTGGCATTTTGAAGAGCAGTGTTTTCATGTAAACAAAGTGTGTTAAATGATTAGATTTGTGTGTAGAGTTTTGCAAACATGTGATTTAGAATTGCTATTTGGAGTGAAAACAATGGAATTGTGCTTAGAGTTTAGCAGTCTGTAGTGTTGTTGATACGTGAGCTTCAAGTTTTCTGAATTATGTGCATAGTTTTTGTGTGTAAACAATCAAGAAAAACAGTAAGCAATTGAGAAAAACTCAGTCAGTCAATATTTGAAATTAATTCAGTCACTTAGACAGGCAGATACTGACCCGTAGATACGGTGAACATATGGATTGACCCCTAGAGAATTCATCCAATTCCTGAATGTTCTCTCCTCTCTGGTCTCACCTAGAGAGAAAGAGAGAGAGAGAAAGCTCAACAAGCAACCCAGATCCTTCATTAACAAGCTATTGATGCACATGCGCACACACACACACACACACGGCTAGCTTGGAATGACAGCCTATTGAATTACAAACGTGCGCTCTCCACTGCTAGGGCCTCCTATTTCTCCGCGCTAATTACTGCTAACAAAATAATACTCAATTCTTATTCGACACGGCAGCAAACATTACCCGAAAACCATCCCCTGTACTTAACTCTCCATTTACAGCTAATGATTTTCTAACATTCTTTACTAAGAAAATTCATTATATTAGAGATGAGATCATAAATTAACTTCCTAATGAGGGTTCTGATCCCTCTCCTTAACGAGCATCTGGTGCTTTGGAGACCAACAGCGTAATCTCACAGTTTGAGACGGTCTCCCTAGATACTTTTCCCCAAATAGTACTTGCCTCTAAATCAACAACCTGTCCATCTGACCCTCTTCCTGCCAAAGTGGAACTCTTTCCGATATTAGGCTGCCGCCAGAATATTAACCCGAACTAAAACAAATTACCATCCTGACCTCCCTTCACTGGTTTCCAATTCAAGCCAGGTCAGACTTTAAGGTTCTTCTGTTAACATATAAATCATTACATGGGCTTGCACCATCATATTTATCTGGCCTTATCATTCCATATATTCCCCCTCATGCCCTTCGTTTGCAGAACGCTGGGTACCTTACTGTCCCTAGCATCAAGAAAAAGCATTCTCCTATTGAGCTCCCTTTCTCTGGAACCAGCTTCATCTTACAATTAAGGGGGCTAGTTCTGTGGAAATCTTCAAATCCAGACTCAAAACATATTTATTCTCATTGTCATGTGGTCTTGCTCGGGACTGACACAGTTTCCCTCCTACTTCAGCTAAGACAGTATTAACATATAAATCTGCCATTGGGAACCCATCGTAGGGCTGCCTCCTGGTTGTTACATGTCTAATCATTCTTTTCTGCCATCTGTATGACTGTGTGCGTGGCCGATCATGTCTGTCTGACTCGCGCTTTACTCGGCGCAGCACAAAGCTGTTGTTGCGGGGTGCAATCCATACAAAATAACGGGTTTTAGGGTGCAGGGGTGCCGTTGCCATGTCCTATCTGAAAAGGCCTTAGCTATTGAATCCAAGGGACACCGTTAGCTTGAAACTAACGGAGCCCCTTGGTTTCAATGAGGAATGCTAAACCAGACCACTTTTGGGAAAAATAGGCAACTACATTTCAAAATGCGTGAGTTACACTGCGTGCAAACTGAGGTGTAGCTCAAGGCTCTGAACACCAAGCCCCCAGGAACGGCTCTGGCCTGTGAGGCGATTTTGGCATAGTGGCCACGCTCTGAACTGAGTGTAGGTGTGTGTGAGACAGTGATAATCCGTCCATGCTTACTTTCTAGAGTCCACTCTTGGTTCTCTGGTTTTGTGAGAGCAGGGTGCTTGTTGAAGAGCGTGGCTACAAAGGCCATGTTGAGCTTTGAGTTTCCGCAGAAGATGTCGGTCGGAGTCACAAACTGTCGGCAGCCAAGACGGTCGGCCTGTTTCAGCATATACTCTGCTCTCCGCATGAGATCCTTGTCCTGGTAAAACACACACACACCCTTTTTAGCCATTTGTTTATTATTATATATATATAAAATGACTTGCAATCAACGTTTGAACTGATATGATTATACAGATTACATCCAGATTTTCAATAGCATTTCTATTTTTAAACCTTTAAAGTAATACTCTGCAACATTTTCATATAAATACATGTCAGTTTTGCTACTCTTTATCATTAATTGCTATACCACGAGTGATTCAACCTATATCCAGTTCATGAAAGCTTTTACATTTTCTGTTCTAAACACCCGGTGTCTGGTAGGTCTTTCCTGGGAAAAATCCTCTGGCACACAGTGAAGTGATGCGTTTAATGTTTCCGGTTTGTTTGGATTAAACAGAAGAAGAACTGGGTAGTTAGCATGAGCAGTTATAGCCACCATGGCTGAACAGACAGTGAAAAGAGCGCCACCTACAGAAACTCACACTTCATCAACAGAAAATCCAAGGAGAAAGACGTCACAGTACTGGACACTAGAGGTCTTCATGGGTCCAAAAAGTTGGACCCGTGGCTTTCTTACCCGAGCCAGATATGCATAAATACATTTTCGGTCCGAAACAGACCCAAGGACAATCAGACCTGTGCCCTAATGGACCCTGACGGGTCTAGGCCTGATCCGACACAGAGAGATTCCAGTGGCAGCGTGCACCAAAAATAAATGGCTATAGCAAACGAGCGATAATGTAACATTACATTACAGCATTTAGGAGACGCTTTTATCCAAAGCGACTTACATACATTACATTACAGCATTTAGGAGACGCTTTTTATCCAAAGCGACTTACATGTCATACCGTTGGCAGAGGCAGCCATGCAAGGTACCAACCTGCTCAACGGGAGCAATTTGGGGTTAGATGTCTTGCTCAAGGACACTACGACAGATTTTTTTCCCGGGAGGAGCTGGACTCGAACCGCCGACCTTGCGGTTGCGGGGCGGGAACTCTACCTCCTGAGCTACTGCCGCCCATCACACCATGCACCACACTACACACAAACACATATATTTGCATGTCTTTTTGACTGTGGGAGGAAACCGGAGCACCCGGAGGAAACCCACGCGAACACGGGGAGAACATGCAAACTCCACACAGAAAGGGCCAGGCGAGATTTGAACCCAGGACCTTCTTGCTGTGAGGCGACAGTGCTAACCACTGCGCCACCGTGCCGCCTAATTAGAAGGTAGACTAAGATTTCATTGAA
>OMOT01081192.1:0-11557 GCA_900312575.1 Acanthochaenus luetkenii
AAAAAAAGAAAACGGTAGAAATGAACGTGAACTAGTTCATTTTTGGGGACTGTGAACTTAGTTCAAAAGTCACAATTATGAACTATAAACGTGAACTAGTTCATTTTTATCTGTGTGAACTGAACTTTGAGCTAGCTCTTGTGAAGTGTGAACTTGCACAACACTGATCATCAGCCATCATTATTGTTGATGTCAACACGTTACTCTGTATTTGTGTTTGCGTTGACATACCGAGAAGCAACAAATGGAAGCTTTTTCATATGTTCACCAGAAACTACTTCTGGTAAACTGTTTGCCACTAGTGGCAAAAGTCTGCATTGTTGCCAAAGGTTTGCCACAGGTTCGCCACTATTGGCAAACAGCTGCAACTACTGGCAACATTTTGTGGCAAACTATTTAGTTTGCTGCAAATTTACCGTAAGTTTGCCGCAAACAATTCATTTTTGTAAGGGTAGGTAGAGGAACACAGAAGTGTTCTTTGAGTAAGGGGCTTGGGGACACTTGGGGACATGAACCTTCACTGGGCTGACAACGCTGGCAGAGACGAGCTTATGGACTTGGAGGGAGAGGAACACAGAGTAAATTACATTATCATGCACTATAATAAAAACAAGATACGCTTGTCGTATTGAGCTTTTCCAATACAGAGAAGCCTGTATCGATTCAGCTGTGATTCCCTCCAGCTTTGGCCCGATTAAGCCTGGTGCATCAGTTTGAATCTGTGACTTGTTACACCCCTAATAGAATAGAGTGGAATATAACAGAGCGGAGTTGAGTATAATAGAATAGAATAGAATAGAGTAGAGTGAATTGGAGTGGAGTAAGATAGAGAGAGTGAGGGTAGAGTAGATTTGAGTAGTGTAGAATAGAATAAGTAGAGTGAAGTAAAGCAGAGTTGAGTATAGTAGAGTCGAGCAGAGCAGGGTAGAATAGAGTAAAGGTGAGTAGAGTAGAGCAGAGTATAGTGATGTAGAGTTGAGGATAGTAGAGTCAAGTACAGCAGAATAGAATAGAGGGAAGTAGAGTAGAATACAATACAATAGAGCGTAATAGAATAGAATGGGTTGTTTGCACTAACACAGTTATATGTCGACAGTTGAATAGGTGGAATACAAAGTGGCTGATAGATAGAGTTGCAACATCCAGTGAAAACAAACAATAGCATAGGGGCTGAGTAGTCGAGAAAACTGTGTACAATGTCAACACAATAAAAGCTAAAATCACAATGCATAAACAATGTAAAAGTAAACAGGAAAAATCACAAATCTTGAGTTCTGCATGTATTGTATCCCCTATAGATTCCGGGTGACACACACTGACAAGAAGCCCCAGGGAGGTCCTCATCCATTGGTCGATTCGGGGGACCAGCTGGACCAATCCCAGGATAGCGAGGAGTGTAAAGAGGGCATGGTGGACAGGAAGGCAGGGGGTTACAACCTGAGGAACATGTTCAAGGATGTCCTACCGACTCCAGAGAGCTCCAAAGGGGCTCCTCCAAACGTGGGGAAACGCAGGAAGAGCGTGACGATATTTGGGCTGAGGCGGGGCAGCGACCCTGCTGGCCTGAAATCGGCAACTGGGACAGGTAGGGTGGCTGGGAGTGTGACATTTGCAATTCAGCAACAGCCTGTAGTGTTGGAGGAACCGTTACAGGGTTCTGCTCTGGCAGATAATGCTGGAGTCAGGCCTAATGCTGGGACTAAAACTGGTTCCAAAACTGAAAGTACATTTGGGTCCACACAACATCCAGCGCCTGCTTCACTTCCATGTGAGGCTAAAACTTCAGGCTCTGCACCTAATTCTCCCTCTTCTCAAACTCAAATGCAAGCCCATGAGTATAGCTGTATTCCTGAGGTTGGCTCTACAAATGTACCTGGTCTTGAGCCTCGTACCACCCATACAACCAGATCATCAAATGGGACTACACCAGCTCCTGCCCCCAGCTGCCTCCCTATTCCACCTCCCACTTTGTCCGGACAGACATTTAAGATGATAGAGAAAGATGAGGAGGAAATAAAGCAGGAGGTGTATTCTTCTGGGCCACTGCAGACCTCTACACCCATTGCCCTCGGGCCTGGATCTATTACAGGTCTCACTTCTATCCTTTCTGCCCCTCAGCCTGAACCCAGTTCCAGTGCAGGTCTTCCAGTGACCCATACTCCTCCCGGGCCGAGCTCCACCGCCAGTCCAGATCTGGAACCAGGTTTTGGAGGTAGTCTAGCTTCAATAAGCCGAGGTTCCTCCCCTCCATCTTGTTTCCCAGTCAAAACCCCATCAGTCTCTTCACTGAAAATGGCACTCACTCCTAGCCCTAAACTCTCCTCAGTCTCAAGGATGCCTAGCCAATCTCCTATCCCACCTTTAACCCTAGGGAAAAGCCATAGCTCATTACTAGCCCATACTCCTTCCCCTGCTCTTTCCCCTAGCCCTAAACTTATGGCCATGCCAATATCACAACAAACCTCCTCTTCCTCACTGGCTGCCAAAATACCCTCACTTGGTAGTTCACCTCATCTGAATGTGAAGTCAGGTAGCATGACTTCCGTAACATCTATGTCCTTGACTAAAGGAGACATGGTCGCAACCCCCATATCTCCAATGGAAAGGGAGCTAGAGGGAGCCATGATATTGAAGATTGATGAAAAGACGGAGACAGAGAGGGTTGGGATTCTCAAAACAGACAAAAATGTAATGGGAGATTTTAAAGGCACATTCTTCGCCTCTCCCTCTGATCAGCTTTTTAAAGACAGACTGAGTAGTTTGTCTCTGTTGCCTTCCAGCCCGCTGTCCCCCTCCTCTCCTCTAGGGAGCAGAATAAGCAGCGTGACCATTGTCAAAGCCAGCCTTGATAGTAAGAGAGAGTTTTCTGTTGTCACTATGGTGGAGGAGGAAGAGCCCTCTATTTCAACAGAAAACCAGAGAGGAGAGACTTCTGAACTACGGGTTGAGCAAATGCAAGTCGGGATTAGGTCTATAGGGGGACAAAAAGAAGAGCCGTCTGTAGCAGTGGTTGGGCCAAAAGTAAGCCAGGAAAAGGATGACATGGTGGAGATGGAAGATATTCAACACTGCAAGGTGAAACAGGTAGAGGAAAGCCAGAGGGAGGAAGAGGAGGAAGAGGAGTCGGAGAAGACGAAGACGGTGCACACTCAGCGGAAACAAGACTGAAAGAGTCTCTCACGTCAAGAGTGTAGAGAGAGAGAGGGAAAGAGGAGTTGAAAGTATCCCCTTACAACAGAAAGAAAGAAGTGGAGAGTGGTACCTCTCAGCAGATGAGAGGACAAGAGATATAGAGGGTGGAGAAACTAAAACAGCGAAGAAGAGATAGGGCAAACTGCAGCAACTCACACCTCCCATAGAGTAAATGGAGAAAAATGCAATAAAATGGAACAAACGTGATCATGCCTTTAACCACACCAGTTAGTAGGATATGCCTGCATCTGGACTGGACTGGCTTGGACTGGTTAACTGACTTGCTGGAATACTGGTTGACTAACTTTAAAGGAAAAATCCCTCCTCAGATACTCTTACACTGTTATATATAATCAATCTGTGATGTTTTTTTGTGATTGTTTTAATTTATATTTTTTGGTGTACCCACTTTCCCTCAACCTGCTTTGTCTATTTCTCCTTCAGTTTGTGATTTCCTACATTTCCCAGAATGCCTTTCGACAACCCCAGAGATGGCGTGTGACATTTAAATCAAAGGTGGGTGTGTGGGCATATAAATATAGCCAGCTAGCCAACTAGTTCGCAAACATTGGGGCATGTCTATGATCATGGCTGTGTCCCAAACTCAAAACACAACATGTTTTGTGGCTGCATTGTATTCTGGTCTATTGAGGCTACTGTCAGTGGACAAATTGGAATCTCTGCCTCTTCTACAATGGATTTCTCCCTGTGTGATTGTTGAACGTTGGTGCTAAATGGTGAGTCTAGAAATAAGCCCTTGTTCTTTGATTTTGAGGGACTGACAGCCAAACCAGACATTTACTGTTGATGTTTTAGATCTTTGAAACATTTTCTGCTATCAAACTCCATATGCTGGAAATATCTACGTTTGGCCAGTTATCCATGGAAATAATAAAAATACACCACCAAACAACAACATGGACCCAGAAATGGAAGGTACATCGCCAATAGCTTTAAATAACATTGTTAAAGTGTTTTAGGGTGAATGTTTCCTTTAAGTGGCTGGGCAGCAGGTTGACTGGCTGTCTGGTGAACTGCCTGACTGGTGGGCTGAGGGCTTAAGTGCTTGACTAGCTGCTGTAGAACTCATTGCTTGATGTGTGACTGACCAGCTGGTTAACTGATTAATTAGATAACTAGCTTTTCTGCACTGACTAGCTAACTGAAAAGCTGTCTGGTTGTAGTTCTCAGAAGGAGGCGTCGTTGAAAACGGACATCAATACCGACAAGCCTGTGAGCACTCTGTGATCAATTAATTTATTGATATGGTAACCATGGTGCTTATTTATTGATGTGTAAATGGGGCAATGACTTGGGCAGTGCTGGTACCTTCTAATCTTATAAATTACATTGATCCTCCTGCTTGTAATACAAGATTAACAGCACAAACAAAGAGGGAACAGCCACTGCTACTATACTAAGATACTACAGTATACCTACACCAGGACTACCGGTACGTTTTGGCCAAGATGTCCTAATGGACAAAGAAAGAGTGGATTCAATCTCAGATATACCATGAAGTTGCCATAGGAAAGGTTGAAATAAATTATCCAGTACAAGCAGAACCTTTAACTAGTGCTATATGTATACCAGTTCTACCAGAGGACTTTTCACATCTTCTCATTTTCACAGGACAAGACTGTAACTAGTCTTACCAAGTCAAAATAGCCACCAGTATAACCATAGGCCTTTGGACTAGCCCTGTATTTATACCAGTATACCACCTATCTACTGGTTGTAAAAGTATATTCTATACAAAGCGCAGTTTCTAGACCAGTGTAACCAGTTGCTACAACGAGGATGTTCCCTATAACCAAAAGAACACAATACATAATACTCATCAATTCAACCTAATACTTTGGACTGATTCTGATCTACACTTATACCAGTATAACCAGTACATCCAGTCATTTAATCTAGGACATTCCACCTATTACAACAATTTGGTCTATGTTACCTATCAGTATAGTCATAGATTTTGGTCAAGTTCTATACTTCTACCTGTATAATCAGCAGCTACAACAATAACCTTTCTACATTTCCTCTGCTGTTATTCCCATCATTAAGTATGGGCTTTACTTCACCCATCATCACATCACACCACACCCATTAGTAGAGTATGTCTTGGCTGTGATACCCTGGGCAGCTTTGCACGCCAACTTCATGTTCTTGAAATATCATGTGTGTTTTACCCTATCCTTTACTCTGTGTCTTCATTCAATTGCTGTTGGCAAGTATGTTGCCCTGTCATTTGCTCAAAAAGTTGCCCGGTGGATCATTGCCCACAGAGTCTTTGGTCTGGCCCTATATTTCCAATATAACCAGTATAAGTTGTATACTGTTGTACCAGAGTAACCAGTCACTTCAACCAGGACATTTCTTGCATTTCCTATAGGGATAAACACTGTTTATTGTTCCTGTCAACACATAATACCAACCAGTCCAATCCTAGACTATGGATTATTTTTCTAGAATCGTACTATCCCTGTATATTCACCAGTATGTTGGCTTTTTTTTAACCAATCTTGTCACCACTTTTTTTTGTTGCCGTCTTTTTTTGTCCCCATTTGAATTAGACTGAATGCTTATGAAGGACACAAAATGGCTGCAAATGGGAGCTATGACAGCAAGTAAAAGACAATATAACCACAGACTTTTTACTGATGATTGCATTATTGATCAGTGTATACCATGGTGTCACGGTATGGGAATCATATATGAGAAATAAGCTCACAGAGACTGGAAAATGATACTTTCCACTGACTAAACTCCACAAAAGAGAAGAGAAGCTGCGCTGCTCGCAACCCAAATAGAAGAAATCCATAACAAGCTGTGAAATGTGAAAATAATGTGTTTTAAAGTGTGATCTGTATTTTTAAATATAAGGAGTATTTCAAACTATGACTTGTAAATCTTCTACAGCAGACGGGTGATATGTACATTGGTAGCTATGGTAGAAATCTTTATCCTCCATCTGTTCTGCAGCCTGTTCCTCCTCAAGTGCTATATAGTAGAACTCAATAGCCTCAATAGATGTCATGACATAAAACTAGTATTTGTCATACAGTAGTAGTTACTAGACCATTACTTCTGGAAGCTGAAGACGGAACACAATTTACATTTTCACAACGATTCCAACATTGGAGCAGTATTGTCTGGTAATTGCCAGCAAAAATTTTGATTTCTACCATATTTACAGCTGTATGATGCTATGCTTGTGTGTACTGCTCTACATGTCTGCTTTACTATATGTCTGTATACGCTCTATCTATATGACTACTACAATGGAAACAAGACCATTATCTACACAGCAACAACAATCTAGAAACATGTTGCCCAAATATATTTGGTTTAGTCCATTTTGACACAATTTAAGAATAATGAAAAAGAAAAGGGTCCAAGGCACTCCTTAACCACACACAAAAAGTCAACCTATAGCCAGTTCATGAATGCTTTTCCTTTTGCTGTTCTAAACACCCGATGTCTGGTAGGTCTGTCCTGGGAAGAATATGTTGGGTCAGTATCAATATATTTGTGAGTATATTTACGAACAAAATGTTTTCTTACTTTTCAACACACTGGGCCGGATCCCAAATACAGGGTACAAATATGCGTGTGCATTGTAAAGGTTTGCGTGTTTGGTTGATGGGCGTGTTGTGGGTGGTTTACTAAGAATTATTGCGTAAATGACAACAGGTGCAAACGTGGTGGAGATTTAAATGAGGGTTTTGCGTGTTTAATGGTTTGTACTATGGAGAGTTTGGACGGGCAACAGAACCGCAAGCGCATAATGAAATTTGAGCCAATAGAATTAGAATTAGAAGGTTAAGATAGGCTACAATAAATGTTAGAGCTGTAATAGATTGTTCTGACTGCAGTAATGTGTTTTTCAGAATGATTTTGCTGGGCTTAACACAATTAGAAATGATTGAGACTGTGTATTTCGTTGGGTAATAATATGTTTATAATTTTGAAAGTGATTTCATTAATCTTTTTTCAATAAATGTTGATTTCTTTATGCATGCAGGGCGTTTGCACCTTCCCTTGAAACGTATTAAATAAAGTCGTAATCTCCATCAACTAAATTGCGTTGAGGTTTGATAGATCCCAGTACATGTGCTGCATTCATCTATTTACATTTTCTCCTCCCAGTATTGTGCAAAATAGCATGTAAACGCCCCATCTTGCATATTCATTGAGGAAAATGTACTAACTGGATAAGGCGTGTTATTTTGCACATTTGAAAAACGCAGTCCTCAGTGCGCTGTTAGTAGATCAGTTTGTACATTTTTCGCCCGCAGAATTCGCCCGTTCCTTACAAGAGAAGCGGCGCAACTCCTGGTCCAAACATTTGTTATTTCCCGACTAGACTACTGCAATGCTCTTCTGGCCGGACTACCCGCATCTGCCATCCGACCTCTACAGCGCATCCAGAATGCAGCGGCCCGGCTGTTCCAAACTTCAGCTTGTCCGCTCCTCCACTCTTGCGGGTCGCCTAGCCCCCCCATCGCTGCGTGGGCTTGGAAGTCACTCATCACGGGCTCGACTCTTCACATCCCTGGCACCGCAATGGAGGAATGAGCTCCCCCCTTCAGTCAGGACAGCTGAATTGCTACCCATCTTTCGCAGGAGACTAAAAACCCATATTTTCTGACTACACCTAGACCCTACCTGAACTGACCTATCTAAAACATATCTCCTTCTACTCTTTTCTTCTAACTAACGACTGACTACTAATGCTACTGCTCCTATTGAAGTGTTTCATGCTACTTGTTCCTATTGAAGTGTTTCATGCTACTTGTTCAAATGTACTATTGTAAGTCGCTTTGGGCAAAAGCGGCTGCTAAATGATGTAATGTAATGTAATACTCTTACATAAAAATAATAACATTGTTTTATTTGCAAGACAATGTTTTTAGATTGTTGAATTCAATAAATGTGTTATAGATCTCTAGTTGGCGATTGTTAAACGTACTCTCTGCTGTAGACTGTTGGAGCCCTGTTTTGTTGTGAGGAAAATAAACCACAAATGACTTGACATTCATGATCATTATGAATGTTGACCTATTTTGGATAAAAGTGCACTGTAGCAATTTCCTGGCTGAGTTTTAGAGAATGAAAAATAACTGCAATAAATGTGGGAACACAGTCCTTGCAATTTGACCCCACCTGACATTTCCCAGAGAGCACCACAAATATGAAAAACACAGCGAATATGCTGAAGCAACAACAAACTCACTAGATCAACAAAAATGATCTTAGTGCTGCTGAATCTTGTGCTTGACTGCATTCTCTCTCTCTCTATCTCTCGAATGTCTCTCCACAGTTATTTCAAGACTAACCGTGGTTAGTGGTGCTCAGGCGTGTGCATTCTGGCTCTGCGGCGGTCATGTCACGTTTGGGTAGTGGATGTCATGTCCACCAGCAGTGATAACAACACAAGCGCAGCAGAGCAGCGACAGACAGTCTTTAGTTTGTTTGAGGTGTTTTTTGTTATTTACCTCAGTTATGGGTGAGCCATGCATCAACTGGAATGTAGGCTTCTTTCAAATATTATTATTGGTCTCCCACCTCACCTTTTTTTATTTCAATCAGTATAGTTTTAATCAGGAAACTGAACTCCTGGCACAATAAAAAGGTTACTTTATATATTCAATTATAGGCACAGAGCTGACAAAACAGATCAACTAGGCTACAGAGCAATCTAACCCAGAGAGAAAAAAGGTAGACAAATAGTCATCATTCATTTGTTTCAATCGGGAAACTAAAATTCCGGCACAATACATAGAGATCATATTATATATTGATTTCCTATTTCTTTATTGTGAATAGATATACACACATATCAAAATAGTGTATTTTCACACTTCACAGATGCAAACGGGACCAGGAAAAAAAATAGACCTGAAGCGGAGCAAGATAGGCGATTCTAGAGTGACATTGTACCGATTATGCTTTGATTACAGATAGCAAAAAAACAAAAAACAAACGACCCCAATACTGGGGTAAGTTGTAAAACTAGCTGGGGTAAATTGTAACAATAAGAGGAAAGACGCCCACACTATACAATTTGCATTAGAACAGCTTTAATGAAGAACATATGAAATTAAAGAACATGGCGACTGCCAGTCAATGTGTGTATGTGTGTGTGTGTCTTTGACTATGCTGATCCTTTTGAATCTCTTAACTGCTCATGCATATATGGGTTGTATTTTGAACTAAATTAACTTCAATCTCAGTCAATTCAACTTAAATCTTATGTCAATTAAAACTTAATTGACTTGACTATTTAATCTGAGTCACAGTGGTAACAGATGTATGTGCACCAGGGCTGCAGGCTTTGCAGGCCCAGAACTTAAAATACACACACTTGACCCACATCTCTTTGGGTCTTGAATCTTCATCAAATGTTCATCAAAATCTTAATCTTCTGAAGGCTGCGAATCCGATGGATTGTTTGGCTTGGACTATTTCTTGGTTGGTTTTCTCTCTGTGTTGCTTTGCTTCTTTCCAAACACTTTCTTTTTGATTTTTTTTGCTAGTGCTTCTCTTATTTCTTCTTCTTCTAAAGCTTGCTTCACAGGTGTATCTGTAAGAATTTGAAAATGGTCAATCCGTAGTACATAACACATGCACTACATAGCCAGTCAAGACTTCATCTTGTGCCTCACTGAAGACCTTCTGCTGCTCCCTTGAGCCTTTCTTTTTGAGCTTCTGTAAAGCATTACAATATCTGCCCAAAGTGACATGGCATTATAGAATGGGCCTTGGCAACAGACCTGACTGATTTTCCCTGTCTGACTTCAATTGCAGCCTTTTTCAGGATGTCTGCAGGCACACACCTGTCTGTCTTTCTCGTCCACTGTCTAGGCACGCTGAAAAAATAAGAAATACAAAAAACATGCCCCTGTCAGCCATTTCCAGCTGTTGTAGAATGGTGGTTTGAGATTAGCATGGGTGCAATCACATTTTACTTGAAAGGCTAAAAAAGTTTTCAAAAGGTTGTGACTTAACGCTACCTAATTTTGTCCAAAAGGAAAGGCACAGTAGCATTACAACACAGCTGGAAACATTATATACTTACTGCATGCCACCATGTCGGGTATCATATGAAACTACACACTACTACTAAGCATAGAATAGCCCAAGCTACACAACTCATGTCAGCCTCACTGAAAATATGCAGCCAAACTTCACATTTTATAGTCAACCTGGCAAATGTTGTGTTTATATCTGATTATTTCATTAATTCCCAATGCAATTGTCATTAAAAGCAACAAATATTGTTTACTTACACTTTCAAAAACCCTTTCCTTCCATGACGCTCAGAAGAACATCTTCGGTCACCATTTTAGCGATTAGCTGGTTAATCTGCTCTGCACAAGCGGAGCTAACAGCGGCGCTGTGTTTATGGCTCATTATTTCATCAATTGTCATCAATAGTAACTAATATTGTTTACTTACGCTTTCAAAAACCCTTTCTTTCCATGAAGCTCAGAAGAAGAACATCTTCGGTCACCATTTTAGCGATTAGCTGGTTAATCTGCTGCACTCCAGCAGAGCTAACGGCTAACAGCGGCGCTGGACAGTGCTGGTAAATCAAGTGATGCGACATTGCCTTGTCGTCTTCTAGTGTTTTCTCTGTATGCTTGATTCGCCAATGACTAATCATCGAACTGGTATGCTTATGATTTGACGTTGCATGTCTTACACCTCAAAATATTTCCACACCTCAGTCCACTTGGTCGCCACCATTGTGTGTGGTGTGACATGACGATGAGCTGCTCGATTTTACACCTCAACTAAATTGTAACTATTAATAGCCCTATTAATGAACTTAACATATTTATTTACCAATTGGACAAACATTTTTTTCTTTGTATTATAAACATGTCATTACATTTTTATCAGTCAAACATTTTTTTTTTTTTAAATACAAAATACAAATATTTTTTGGAATGCAAATTACACTATTTTCGAATACTAAAGTCCTGAACGAGTACTCTAGTACTCCCGCCCATCCCTACTATTTAATCTAACACAAGTTCTATAATTTTAACTTCAACAATATCAGTGCTAATCAAAATGTAAACATGGTTTCAAAAAATAACTTTCTTACCTCAAAATCTCTTTTTTGGCTGTAAAATCTGCAGCCTTGCAAACTGCACATGTGAGATCAGGAAGGACGTGGGTGTGTACAGTAGTGATCATATGACTCCCTGATTGGTGGAACTGGTGCTGTATGAGTCATATCCATTTCAAGATTATTCTCACTCACATTTGACTAAAATAGTAAAACTGAAAACAATTCTTAATTATTTTCTATTTTGTTCGTCATGAAAACAGTGACTACAATCTGTCCCCC
>OMOT01081192.1:11617-24644 GCA_900312575.1 Acanthochaenus luetkenii
ATCCTGCTGATGGCACTATGGGATTTCCTTCTACTGCACAGCTGGACTGACATCGAGTAAAGTATTCAGTGGGAAATTAAACTGTTTGATGGGGGATTTCTAAGAAACCAGACAGGACCTACACCTATCTATGAAACCACATGCACTCTTAGAAAGATAATCTAATATTGGCAGGTAATCAATCTGAAAAGAGCCATACAATATTCATTACATATTTGGTTACGCTGAAAAATAGCCTCGGTGATCATTTATCCCATTAAAACCCTTGCCCAGATGCTTTAATGCTGGATGGACCGAGATTTGTTTGGGGTATTTGTTAAAAGTACACAAGAAAGGTAAGCAAGCTGACTTACTTGGCATTGTGTGGTAGACACTGGGCCAGTACTGGCCACTGTCCCTCTTCAGCCATACCCGAATTGTCCTGTGGAGTTGGGTGAGAACACAATGGGTTATCTTCTGCATTTCATTACAGGCATTACATATACAACCTTTGTACAGACAGACACTCACACCCACCCTCAAGCATTCACAGATGTACTGGAAGACTGGATGAACACACACGCACTTAGCAACCAAAGAAAACACACACGCTCCAGGCAAGCGAAGTACGTACACACACTCCAGGCAGGTGACGAACTGGGAGATGGAGGGGAGAAATAGCAGAACACGTACTCAAACCAACCTAACCTAGATGGTACAGCCATGCTCCAGACCTCTAACAGACCCACACTGCTCATTCAGTGCAGCCCAGCCTCTCTTTTGATAGGGTGAAATATTAGGTCCTTCGTCTTATTACCTGCAGTCTTCCCCAAAGCAACCCAGCTAGGATTAGAGTCAGTGCAGTTAGAAATAGGCCAAAGCCATGTTTTACTAACAGCCTTATGCAAAACACATCCATAGTCCAAAATGGTGTGCTTCATCTTATTTACTCTATGGGATGGAGGGTCATTCAAACATGTATTGTAAAAATCATCAAAGCTGATAGATACAATAAATAATACACTTGCATTATTGACATTGGGAAGTCTTTACATTATAGTATTATAGTATAAATAGCACACTAGTGCTCTCGAATGACTCAGCTATATCTGGTGACTTTGGCCAGGCCGTTTTAAGCACGTGTGTACGGGTAATCATTCATTTTATACCCAGTAGTTATTCTACATACAAAGGCTTTGACGCGATCACGCCAGACGGGAGCATAGAAGTGCAACAGCACGACCAATGACCGAACGAGGAGAGACGGCGGGGCGGGGGGCCAAAGGCAATGTTGCATGTAGTGACACATGAACATGTGTGGATATAACGTTAGGTGTACTTGTGGTGTGTGACCCGCTATAGTCGCCGTACTGCACACGGCTTACCTGTCTTCCGAGACGCTGATAACGCCGTCTTCCTTGGGAATGATCACAGCCGAGCTGACAGCGTCTTGGAAAGCCTCGATTTTGCTCAGCAGGACGGGCTTCCGAGTCTGCGGTTCGGGCTGGATTTCGGCCGCCATGAGTTACTGCACAGACCTCCTTCTCCAGTGTTGTCTCTTGGGAACACAACACCCTAGTCCGACAGCAGGGCTACGGCTAGCATCTACTAGCTAGCAGTGCAGTACGCAATGTTGTGACAGGCAGCCCGAAACGCTGCCAGTCAGCTGACAGGACACTCGTCTCCAGAGCAGTGTCAATTACCTCAATAACACATGACACATCTTCCGGTTAAGACTTTCACAATAAATATCTTACTGAAAACTATGTGCACCGATTTGTTATGAATACAAAGTACCAACGTGAAAATAAAGATTATGTCTAAGAAGTAACTTGTATATGACATGATAACACGACATGACAGGATAATGTGAAAACGACAATATGATAATACTCCTGGAACCTCCTGTGCTAGCGCCAAAAGTATCGTGAAGGTATTTGACAACGGAGAACACTTCCGGTCAAATTTTGTACGGGCTTCACAATTAAAGGCAAAACATTAACGCCAAGATGAAGATAAAAGATAAGATAACATAACACAAGTACCACTAGTACCACCATAGTTATTTGTGGGTTAGTAGGCTAAATCAATATTCGCTAAATGTTCTCCTTGGATTATGGCGTAATGGATTGTGCTGCTGATAAACTAGCAGCAGTTGTAGCAGTAGACCTTGAATGAATGAATGAATGAATGAATGAATGACTGAATGAATGAATGAATGAATGAATGAATGACTGAATGGATGAATTAATAGTTTATTTGGAACAATATGAAATGGTCAAAAAACTACAATGAAAAAATTAAGTGAAATGTAACCAACATTATCATGTCGGAAAAGGAGTAGGGAAGAAACAAGATGATTGTCAGGTCCTACCCCTTATTACAAGTCTTTCGTATATCGATATATCAACCACTTCATCACAAATCCTGAGATACATAGCCAAATACACCTTCAAACTAAATCTTCAAATGTCTTCAAAAAATATCATCTTCAAACAAACTCACTTGACGATCAATCAATCGATCAAGTTAATATAGAATCACTACTGTTAATAAATAACAAGTTCATGTACAATAATTTGTCTACTGTCCATCCAGTAGCTTACTGAGACAAAAAAATGAATTACAAATATAGGCCAAAAAATATGTGAAAAAATAAACAACAACAAACAAAGAAACAAAACCAATATGTATGCAACATATAACAAGTGAGAGGCAATTGAGTACAGGAAGAAAAACGATGTGCAATTGCAGCATATATAGCCTACAGGATGTGAAGAAAATGTTTGTAATCACATTCTTCAGTTACATGCCTTGGTTGTGAAAAGCAGATGTAGCCTAACAGAGAAAATATACTTTCTGTTGCGATTACATCGGAGATCAAACCAACAGATTATTTCTCAGCAAATGACAGATCCAAAGTTGTTAAACACATTGAGAGGACGTCTTCCAGATGCGACGACTCTGTCCAATTTTTGTTTACAATTAAAAAGGTGATATTGTCAATATAATACATACAATATAATTAATTGGTTCACAGGTTCTATAACAAAATTTGTGGTCAACAATTTTGCGCCCATGATCCTTTTCACAGTGCCACCCTCGACATACGTTTTATTTTGAAAAACGTGTCAGTGACAAACCGGAAATAATATAGTGGACTATTGTGTCTCGCTCCGGGGAACTCTGCCAGATAGAGGCATAGATAGGCTACTCTTCCTCCAAGAGCCAGCCGCCGGATGTTTTCCTCCTATTTTTGCGGAAGTGATGATATTTTCCAAGTAACCATATTATGTAAATTGAGTTGCTCAATCATGTATATTCTGTTTAGTGTCATGTGAAATAAATCTCGAGCTAGTGTGCACCCTAATAATAGGCAGGATGGGGTGTATTTGGCGATGAATTTAAAGTATAAGATTTAAAGGTTTTTTTAAACTATCAATCAAGAGTAGGTCCCTTTCATCAAGATCATTTTGATCTAAATCTTCCCCAGCCCTGCCAAAAGTTGGTACCCATATTAGAGGCTAGGTTAATGGAAGTTAGCCTTCTATTTGTTTTTATTGTAATAATCACCGTAATCGTTACTGGATGTAGGCCTAGGTTATATTTTTTAATTTTCTATGTTAAACGAAGTGGATGTTTCATCCACAGGAGAGAAAAAAAAGACATGTGTGTGTGTGTGCGCGCGCATGTGTGTGATCAATCCTTTGCAGTGATTATTAAATATATTTCCCTTCAAGACCGTTTCGTAGAATGGGCTGTCTTCATTTGTTCATTAAATGAAGATAAAGTGCCATATGTGAACGACTAGTTCTAGTGTACCTGCCTGCATTATAAGACTGTAGTGTTGTTGTTTTAGGTGTATCTTTGCCTACAGTTTCCTCCATGGTCTTCAAGGGCTGTCTTTCACAGTAGCCCACGCCCGTGCAGAAGATGAAGTGTGTTGGTTGTGTAAGCAGTTCACATGGGAGACATAGTCCTTCTCCCAAGCAACATTTGCTTATAAACAGTTTCGCGCTGGTGAACAATGCGCGGCCACATATGTCATATTCTTCAACACATATTGCATGTTGTTGAGAGGATTTCTCCTCGCATTCCAGCCTCCGAACCAAGCATGCGCACCAGAGTCTTATGGCTATGTCCTTATTTGGATATGGTAATTAGTCCATTCAAACAGCCAACCAGTGACCGTGTGAGTATGCATGTGACGCTGAAAGACCGCTTGGGAGGCGGGGTCAAGCACGTAGCTTAGGTTAAAACCAGTGGACAAGACACAGCGCGTTCAGTGTAGGGAGAAGCAGGGACTCACTGTGAGGGGAACTTTGTTCCTATGAAACTTAGGAATATTTGCAAAATATTGTAAAAATTATACAAATCCCTCGTAAATCAATAACCTGCCCCTAGGGTTTGAGGTTTTTAGTTCAGTTTGGCTGGAAAGGGCTTCTACACTCACTATTCTGACACTTTTTGGAAAGAATGTGTGAGAGAGACTGTTAGCCAGCTAGCTAGCTAGCTAGCTGAGAGGTGATACAGGCGGCAGGAGAACAAAAGATTTTTTTTGCGTTTTGGCCGGTTGCACTGACACCAAGTCCATGCCGAACGTGTCATCACCATCACAATGCCCGTTTTACTTTTTCTGATAGACACGTCCGCTTCAATGAACCAGCGCACCCATCTGGGCACTACCTATCTGGACATAGCAAAAGGCGCTGTTGAGACTTTTATGAAGGTACTGTAACCACGGGACGAATTGATATTGGGAGATCCCGAGCGGGACTGCGGCTCAGATCACCATTGTACTGCTGCAAGCTCGCCTGTCAAACACGATCTCTCGGTAACCGTACGTAATTCTCTACTATCTCCACAGCTCAGAGGGAGAGATCCGGCGAGCCGAGGGGACCGGTATATGTTGGTAAATTTTGAGGACGTTCCGCTCGGAATAAAGGTAGAGTCTGTTTTCGGGTAATGTCCAGCTTTACATTGCGCAGATAAACTGTCCTTCCATCGCTCCTCCACGTTGTGGTCGCTACATCAATTGTGTAGAGGGGATCTTCAGGAGGAGCGTTCATACCCCTTTTAAAACATGGCCGACATTTTGTTTCAATGTGAGCAGCAAGGAACTATGGGTGTTATTTATACAGCGAGGTGATGTCTGGGGGGAGAAGGGGGGTGACTGACTAGCCTACTTTACTTGTTTAGACCAAATTGCCACTTAGTCTGTCACTGCGACTTTGCCACTTTGTGATTTATGATCCCAGTCCAGTCGCACTGGGCTGACGGAGAGGGATCAAGGGCTTGGCTGCAGTGCTGTCAATGTGTTGGCTTGGGCAAATGCGACCTAATATAGGTGTTATATCAATTCACAATCATAATAAAAGCATGTAAGTTAACCATTGACCCCCCCAGATAAACTGTCTGGGTGATGCTCCAATAGGTACAGGGCAGGTATTTAGCTGTGTTAATATCGCTATTAACCAAAGCTCTTGTTTTTGTGCTTCCCAAAAGGCTGGATGGAAAGAGAGCCATGCCACATTCATGACAGAGCTGCGGAACCTCCAAGCAACCGGACTCACAACTGTCGGCCAGTCCTTGAGGACCGCTTTTGATTTACTCAATCTCAATAGATTAGTGACTGGGATAGACAACTATGGACAGGTATGTGGTACTGAGAGGCAGAGAGGAAACTAGGGTTATAAAGTTCCATGACACGGTATATACCCCCCACAGATTGCCCCGTTCCCCTGTCCCCAGTCTTTCAAGCATCAAACACCTGCACACTGCCCCCACACACTCCTTCAGAGTCATGTGCTCATGACACGAACCATGACGGCCACAGCGTGAAACATGGGATAACTCCTGTTTTCAAATATCGGTAGCCGTTATTAATCTCGGCATTGATTTAGTGCCTTTTATTTTTTTACTCATAGCATAACTGTGTACTGACGTCCAAACAATTTTCATGCTAAGAATGATAGGTTATGTCAGGTGAACGGGATCCCTCAAGGCCTACCAGTGCACGATTTAGTGTTTAATCATTAGAAAATACTTAAATAGAAAATACAGTGCTGGTGTAGTGCGTTCACAGATAGGTCTAGCTTGCCAGCGGAACCATTTCTGTGGCGTGATTTTGATTTTGAATTCCGTGGTATACAAAATGCTGAGCTTCCAACTTAGTCACATGCCTTCTGTGAAAAGACATGGTTTTTGATCTTAGGGGGATGTAAGTATTTCTCCAGTTTGAAACGCCGGCGAGCATAGGGAGTTGGCTCTCATGAAAGCCATTGACTTTGAATGTTCAGACGTTCAAGGTAAAGGTTTACTGATATTTATAGAGCAAGTTAAGGAAATAAAAATGTGCGACTGTTGGGCCTGCAATCACACCAGATATATATATATTGTATATATTTTATAAAAATGCAAACGGCAGTAAAAGTAGTGTGAAAAGGTACAATATACAGCAAGTCTGAACTTGTGTTTACCGTTCCGGATTGCTAGTCCCGTGTCAGCCCAATGATTTCGTCCTATGTACAAAGCATGACTAAGTCTTCGATCGTCATGCTTGTTACATACCTATGTTTCACAAAACGGCCCCTGCAAAACTGCTCTATCTTTGACTCTCATGGCAGTTTTTATTTATTTATTAGCTTTTCTCATATCTCTGTGAGTTTGTTGTTTCTGGAAATGAGATTGTGATATCCCACCTAGATGGAGTTTACGGTTATATTCTGATGACTTCCATTCAGTGATTCACACACTTACCATTGTAAGTGTGGGAGCCTATATAAGTGTTGCAGTTGCATTCAGGTCACTGTATGCCCATGATTAATGTAAGGTGTTTAGAACTCCATACCCAGTTTCATTGTTCACGTGTGCATGCTTGTTTTGTTACTGAGTCAGGACATCTGTTTTCCAGTAAGAAGCTAAGCATGAAGGTAAGTTGGGAGAGGTTGAGTGGATTAATGAATGTTTGACCAGCGTTTCCTGGGGAAAAAAAGGGAAGATCTCTACCGTCAAGGGCGATGCATACATACAGCATAAATAATGCATGTCAGACACTCCTAGGGAGTTTGAATAGCAACCACCCTGTCAGACAAGCAGATGTAAGCCTGATTCTTGTGAACACTCATTAAGGGCCCAAGCCTAGGTCAAGATGAGTCCTGTACTGGCAATCAATTCAAGAAGCTTTTGTAGATAGTTGAAAGGCTAATGTGTTTCCTGTGCCTTTTCAAAATTGATGGCAGATTGATTTTGGAATATATTATTTTTTTCCCCCACATCTGACATTGACCTGGTAATTCATGTTAGCAGGTGGTCATTTATGGTGACTAGCTTAGGATGTTAATGCTTAATATATCCATGACAAATGAATTGTGATACCGGTCATCGTGAGCTGCTTTCTGTTGGCAGGTTTCATTTTGTCTTCTGGTGGTGTTTTTGATGCGTAACTTTACCAGTCTGCTAGAAGGGGTTTTTTCAAGGGAAGTGGAGCATGGGGACAAGTACAACCACATTATTGTACAAAGCAGCTTATTTGAGTTGACTCTATGAGATCAACGGTCACTTTTATATTAATATTTGAATGTTTCTATCCAAATAATAGTATACTGAGAAACCCCTTGATATAATCACTATCCACACTCATTTGCTTAACTCAGGGCATTGAGTGCAGATGTTGGTCAGAACCACTTTACTTCCAGAAGAGGTTTCCATGCCCCCTCTCCTCTGAACATAATACAGAACTAGACTGCACTCGGACGAGGTGCCAGCTTGCGCTTTAAAGCCGAATGTGTTTTTGCACACCCATGACCTTGACCTCAAAATCGAATCAGCTCCAGTGTACCGTGGGCTGAATATATGTACCAAATAGGAACATCATATGGTTATTTGTTTTGGAGTTATGGTGTTAACACGCATACCCATATAGATACAGATGGCATTGAACACCCTACTGGCGTGCTCTGCTGGCGCAAGTATTTGTCTTCAAACTCTGTGCTAGTTCAAGTGTGCGCGAGTCACCGTGAGATGCAGGCCTATCTTCTGCACAGTCAGAATCTGACAAAGGCTTCATGAGTGTTGTGGTGCCTACAAACACATAGATGTGTTTAGTCTTGTGTTTTCCAATTTCTATTTGCATCAACCAGTTGGAAATCAAAGCCAAGCCAAATTGACACCGTAGCCGAATATTTAACTTAAACGCAAGTAATTTGGTTATGCAAATATTCAAGAGGCATTTCATGTGAAATGCCTTGTTTCATGAGTTGACATTCTTTCTGCCTTACTCTCCCATGTAATTTATAGAGAAAAATGTAGTTTAAAAAAAAATCTAGTATTCCCAAGTGTAAGAGGTATGGAAATTCAGTGCAGTAGAGAGCTAGAGAGGGAAAAGAGAGTTGGGTGCATGTAGGGGAGTTAATATTGCCCTAGAGTGTTTTTCTCTACAGTGATAAAGAGCCCTCCAGGTTGCCAGGCGTCTGAGACTACTTTCCCTAGAGAGATGAAGAGGGGGTGGAGGTAGAGAGGGAGGCAGAGGGGAGGGAACCAGCCAGTGGGTAATCCTGACACTGATCACATTTTCTGTAGGAATGCAATGACAGAACGTCAAAATCATAAGACGGAAAAGCGTGAGGGAGAAAAATGAACATGGCTGCCGGGAGGATAGACGGGGCCTCATTGGATCTCTATCAGTCTATCATTGTGTTAGCAGACCTGGAAACCTGCCATTTCAGATGGACCCAGCTACAGCTACCTGCATAGACAGATCTACCTAATTGAATACACTAACCTGCCAGACTAGAGTGGACAAGTCTACACGACCACCGCTGGCCACTCGGTTATTATGTTCTATATTGCCAATATGGACTGATGCTATGTCCCATGACCAGGTGTATTTGGCTTGATTTTGGGATTTTTGTCAAGCCCCTTTATGAGCAAGACCTGATAATATGACCAAAGTATAAGACAAGTTAGCTGGTCTGCAAGTGAACGTTGGGGCGGCAATAGTTCAGGAGGTAGAGTTCCCGCCCCGCAACCGCAAGGTCGGCGGCTCGAGTCCAGCTCCTCCCGGGGATAAATCAGCCATAGTCTGCAAAATAATTTCACTAAATGTGTGGTGCTCTGTGCATGGGTGTGACAATAAAGTATAAATTAAATTAAACTATTACTAGTCTGGCCAGTTGGCCTCATCAACGGTATTACGACTCATTAGCATGCTAAGAAGGTATCCAATTTAAGAGGATTTTGGGGAGGAAAAAAGTGCTATGTTGTCATGGATACCCATGGTTGGTATTGGTAGTATTCTGGTCTATTTACTTTGGTCTGTTTATGCAACTGGACAAATCTATCATTCAGCAAAAACCACAGCCTACGGCGTGAAGCCCAAATTGAGTGGGTCCACATCATTTATAATTGCACTGCTGTCAGGGTTGAGAGGTGCACCAGGACACGGTGGCCTTTTTGAGGCCTGGGTATGGGAACGGCTCTGCAGAGAAGTTTAGGGTACTGTCTCTTTGGTGACAGTACTCTTCGTGCTACATTGAGGTTTATACTGTTAACTCTCTTATTCAGGGAGTGTAGAAATCCCCTCAGGGCCACAGGGCGGGCGGATACATGGTGATGAATGCAGTACAGTTAGGGTTTCATTATATCAGTATGAAGTGCTGATGTCATGGAATATTGTTCTGTCTAGGAGGAGAGAGGTTCCATAGATCCTTCAAGTAATGTACCCTGCCATTGTGGAGAACGGGGAGTGAGAGTACACTGCAGATACACACACACATTCTTTGTTACTGTATGAGAGGTGTTGATGTCAATCTGCACCCTCCCTACAGACTGTACTGTTTCTATTTATTATTCCTTTAGGTTAAGGATCTCTTTCACATTCTCTTTAAAATAGATCCCCTGTAAGTTATCTATATATCGGTAATCATATCTACACTTGTTATTTTTGCCTCAGACTTTCAAGTGGCTTAAATATGAAGGTGACAATTTCAGTATGAATTTTGCTCTTTGGTACTCATGAGTGAGTGCACTGTCTACATTGTCTTTTTTTTAAAATGTGACATTGGTTTGCCATTTTGCAGTGATGATTTGTGAATGTTAAGTTCAGTATATACCCCCCTCTCTTTACAGGGCAGGAATCCCTTTTTCCTTGAACCTGCCATCATCGTCGCCATCACTGACGGCAGCAAGCTGACCAGTAGCAGCGGAGTCCAAGATGAGGTCAGCCATACTCTCCTTGGAGACGAGGGTCCCAGCCAATCAGGAGTGCTTCCTGGTTGGTCGGTTGACAGCTCTGGATCCTGTCTGATCATATACAAATGCAGACAACGTTCATTTTTAACACAAGCATCCATTACTTCATCGTCCCTGTCCTTATATCTATCATTGCTCATTATGGAGGCTAAAACTAAATTCACAATCATATTCGGCCCACCGTTATGGAGTAAGGCTAATGGTTAAGGTTAGAATCATCCAGAGTGTATGTGGAGACAAAAAACCCACCAGATTGTCCACCTTGAGCATCATATATCACGGTTTGCTACCACTAACTTAAATATCATTAAAGAATGATAAAGTGTGGTCAGTTTTAGTTGTTGAGTCACAAGATACAAAATGGTGTGAAGCAGGAAAGTTAAGATATGCAAGTCAATACAACTACAAATGTTACCCAGGTAGCAGCCAGGAAAGCATGCAGTTATGCCTTTTGTAATGGCTGCAAACATGCTGAAGCCTCAATAGTTTGCTAATATAATCTAATCATGTTTATTTATATAGCCCTTTTATACAAGCATGTCTCAAAGGGCTTTACATAGCATCATATACATACTACAGCATCATATACTGTATATACTACATATGGCTGTATTCCCAGTGAAACAGTAGCCCCATCCAACTTTGAATATAAATCCTTAGTTTCTACACTGTAGATTGTCACATCCTGTACCTTTGCTGACAATCAAACAACTTGAACATTCTCACTACCACTCCCCAGGAGATGACCCTGAGGATGCTATTAAGCCATATAGTTATATACTTTTATAACTTGAGAAGCATAGCTTGTGCATACCATACACGTAAACAACAAACGCCACGGTTTTGCAGTCACAGCCTAATTGATGGTTTCCATGATAATTCTAGAAGGGGGCGGCAGTAGCTCAGGATGTAGAGTTCCTGCCCAGCAACCGCAAGGTTGAAGGTTCGAGTCCAGCTCCTCCCAGGGAAAAATCTGCCGTAGTGTCCTTGAGCAAGACAACTAACCCCCAAAATAGCTCCCGTTGAGCAGGTTAGCGCCTTGCATGGCTGCCTCCACCAATGGTATGATGATATGTACCATAAGTCGCTTTGGATAAAAGCGTCTGCTAAATGCCGTAATGTAGTATAATTCCAAGTTGGCGGCAGGTCTGTTTGGAGAGTGCAATTTTTTAGTGTGAAAGGTTGACCTCAATTGTAGGTCTGGGTATCTGGGCTTCCTATCAAATAAATGATAAACTAGTGTGATTTGATGAGAAAATCGGTGTCAAGTCTTTCTGAGGAGCACTGTAATGATATTTAAAAGTGAGATGCAGCATCACTATTAAATCCTTTTATAGTACTTTTTGTAATAGGCATCAGGTGAAACTTGTCTTTGACTCGATTCTTACCAGTTGCTTAGGCTATGTTCAGACTGGCAGCCCAAATCAGATTTTTGGCAAGTCTGAACAGCAAAAAAACACATGGAAACGGATTTGTGCTAATCAGATTTGAGCCACATTCATAGGTGGTTTGAAATGCGATTTAAAATCGTATTTCTAAACATGTGTCTGTCTGGACCCTCGAGCCATTCAAATCGTATATAAAACTGTCCTTTACGTCACTCACAACGCATGGGATCGCCCACTGGAAGCCTGATGTACTCGTTTCGCAGTGCAGACAGAGCGGTACAAACTTCATGCACACAGTCGCTTTTCCCATCCCAAAGAGGTGTGCAGCGGTTCGGTATCCTGAGCCGGTGGCTAGCCACCACAGGGCAACTGCGACCCGTTTCTCCACAGATATTGGCCGCCTTAAGTGCGTGTCTTGACGTACGAGACCGGGTCGTAGGCGGTCTCATAGCATGTAAAACATTCCCCCGGCGCATTCTGAAATTGGCAAGCCATCTGTCATTATCAAAAGTCCCGAGGACTACATGTTCCCACCAGTCATTACTTTTCAGATGGCACCACACCTCTCGCTGCACAGGGACGCTGCCGTGACTGCAGCCCGGAACATTGTTGTATATATCCGTTCTGGACCGTGACTAGAGACTGATATGGCATGAAGGGCGAGATGACAAATCTCCATTCTTCCATGGGTTGCTGTTTTTTTGTTGACTGTTTTCTACATAGGCACGCCTACGTCGTTACCACAGCAACCAATGCAGATAGGTCGACGATGTCTGAATACACAAATCCGATCTGATCACTTGCAAATAACGGTGTGGACAGTCAGTCCTAAAGATCGCATTTGAGAAACAAATTGGATTTGCCTGCAGTCTGAACATAGCCTTAATAACCTCCCTTGGTAGGAAAACAGTATCAAATGTTTCAGTCCTGAAGCCTTTCTTATTTAACTACATGCTCACATCTCCTCCAATGTCATTGTTCATTCTAGTTTTCTCAGCCCTTACATAGTTCATACTTCTATAGCGACTCACACAAGGTCCAAAATTTACTTTTTGGCTCATCTGCCAATGGCCGGTAAACTGAAAATATTACTGGCCAAAAAACTGCATCATACATTATTTGACCAAAAATAATTACCTTACGGTTTTGGTATGCAAATTGATCTTTAGCATCACTTTAAAGAGACAATTATGAATACATAACATAATTTTTACAACTTCTATTTAAAGAAGTTCAGAGTAAAAAAACAACAACCCACAATGAATTACATTGCACAGGAAATAATCACATTTGAGAAGCTGGAATCAGAATTTGGACATTTTCTTCTCAAAATGTTGCAGCTATCAATTCATACGGTTCACACCTCATCATCAGACATGTCAAAACCCTGCTCAATATGATCCTTAAAA
>OMOT01081195.1:0-16480 GCA_900312575.1 Acanthochaenus luetkenii
GCGACCGCGCAGTAACAGCAGCGGGAATGGGACAATGGCCTGCAGCAACCGCCACAGGGGAGACGACAACACCCATGTCGACTGCATGGTGTGAACACTGCGACGGCGCGACAGTAGGGACCAGGGACGGAGCGGGTGTTTGCAAGAGCCGGGACAGCACCCACGCCCACTGCGTGGTAGGAACATTGCGACGGTGTCTGAGAAAGAGAATGACAGGCAGCCACGCACACTCATAGCCAGGCATAGCAAGACTTGTAGACTAAGACAGAGATGATCAGCCACACACACTCACAAAAAATAATGATTAGACATGTACACATTTAAACAGTTGACATAGAGGAATGATTAGACATGTAGCAATCCTACACTGGGTTCCCAACGGCAGATTGCTATGTTAGTACTGTCTAAGCTGAAGTAAGAGGGAGACAGTCGGACCCGAGCCAGACCATGCTAAGGTAGGTCATATGACAGTGAGAATAAATATGTTTTTAGTCTGGATTTGAAGATTTCTAATGAACCATAACAGCATAACAATACAGCCATTTCCTAATGAAATACAATCCAACTGTAACTGGTTGGTTTTTATATGGTTGGACTTTTAAAACGGAAACATTCAGAAGAAGATATTTAGATTAATCATTTCCATTTTGTACCTTTCCAGTACAGCCTGAAAACGGTCCAACAAGAAGTGGACCTCCACAGCTCCATAACATGCTATTGACTTACAAATCCGTTTGACATGGGTTACAATATAATACTATATTAATAAAAGAATCAGCATTACAATAACAATTTCGGGAGCATATGTGACCAAAAAGGTCGTAATTGCCAAGGATGGAGAGGGCTCTGCACTTTCACGCCTGGCTCATGCTCGGAGAGAATGAAGAGAATGGGGTCAGACACTGGTAGATGGAACTTGGACCGGCTGCCTTTCCATCTCTCCTTTGCTTTTGGTCATCTTGTTTTTCACGCCAATGGTTTTATTTTGATCATGCATTTCACATACTCCGTAACTTGCCTACTACTTAGTGTAAAAGCCTCTCAACAGCCGTAACAGCAGCACACCTAGGTCTCCTTTCTGCTCCATTATACTAAGTGCATCAATTTCAGCGTCCCCCTCATGGTCTAGGTGTAATTCCATTTTCTGTTTCCAACAGTGAGTGGTGAATAGTCTTGAAACAGGCCAGCCTGCTCTCTGGTTAATGAAACCGCTCTGCTTCAGACCTCCTGTGGCCCTTATTAAAAGCATCCACTTTGTACACATGTGCTGCAGCTGCCCTCTGCCCTCCTCTGCTCCCCTATAGGCAGATTGCTCTTATTGTCCTTCCTGACCCCTGCTTTTTGTCAGCCACTGCCAATATAGTGAGCCACTGTACTTGACTGCCATGACATTTCTAAGTACCTGCATAACATTTATTTTTAGCATGAGTGTGCAGGGTGTCCTTTTATGCAGTGAGAGTTAGAGGTCACATCAAAGCCTTGTCTTTTTGAAAACAGTATGACTCTTCTTCCCAAGTGGCCTTTTGATGACAAACTGAGCTTACAAGATTACTAATTCCACACATTTCCCTTTTGCCCGATCCCTGGGCCAGCCAATAACGGTACTCCCTGACTACCTCCCTGACTCACTCATTTTTGAAACGTGCGTGAGAGGTGGCGTGCAGTAGTGGGCAGTATAAGCAACATTGGTGGCTGAATTTTGATTAATGAATTGTGCACTTTGACATAGCATCGTTGACTAAAGTGAAACTGTGTAGCAAGTGTAGGGCCTACAGCAGCCAAACACCACATTTGCTCAGGCTAACGTTATATCAATATTAATTAATAGGTCAATTGTGCGCTCTGACATAGAAACGGTGTTTGTGTTGCAGCTAGCATGTCGTATATTTGTTGGACACCCTCAAAGCAGCCAAACCCCACCCATGTTCGCTAATGTTAGTTTGCTAGCAAATAGCTTCTATAACTAAGCAATAGCTTAGGCAAACGGATAGCTTGTTTGCTTGCTAACATTACCTACCGTAGTTTGCTAGTCAGTGGCCTATGTTTATTTTTTTCACGTTATGATCGCGCAGTAGCAAATTAGTTCCTATGATGGCTAGCTTGTTTGCTTACTAGTTAACGTTGCCTAGTTTGCATGTAAACAATTTTTTTTGGGTGGACTGTTATTATAATGATTTTCACAGTTATCAGCATGGTCCAGGGTTACTCATGTCTAGCGTTACCAGCATTCTACAGTGTCCCGACTCCCTATTTCACCATAACCCAAACATGAAAGGATCAGATATCACACAAAACATTTTTTTACCACTCACCAGGAACACGTTCATTGCTTGCTCTAGCCTACAAATTATTTAGAAAGACCTTAAAAATGTAATTTGACGTCATTTACCATATCTCGCAGACTAGATGTTTTCTTAATGTTGTTTCAAGCGGTACTGTAGCCTGATGGATGAGTCTCCTGACTGTCGTCTGGGGGATCAGTGTGCAATCAGAAAAAACGTTAATGTCGGACCCGGCGCTTAAGTTTCTGAAACACAATGGACCTCATTCTGGAACGCATTCACAAAAAAGACAAGAAGATATTTCTTCTTAAGTCCACTTATGATGTTTCCGGGACAATTCTGGCATTCCTGAATGGTTTCTTATCAGGGATTCATTCTTAGCTAAGAACATGATTTAAGAACACAAAAGAGCAGTCGTAAGTTGGCCAGACTGGAGTGCGCCGTGTCCTTAAGGCCTGAATTTTGGAGAAATCATGCGTTCACATCAATTCTACAAACATCCTTGTATTTAAATAATGATAATAAATTCAACAATATTTGTATCATTGACAATTACGTTTCACAGTTATAGTCATGATTCTACGAGGTATCGTGACGCAATAAATAAAAGCACTACACGAACACTGCAAATGGCAGTGAATAAATAAATAAGCACTAAATGTGGATATAGCCATAGTGGAATAGAATGGACATATGTAAATAAACATGTGAATATCCATAAATAAAATAGATCATATGGGCATATATAATATAGATGGGACCTATCAAGGTACTCATGTATTTAAAAAGATAACTATTATTCAATCTTTAGTTTTCTTCAGTCTTGTCTGCCCATCTGATCTTTTCCAGCAGTTTCTGGTTGCTCATCAAATGAGCATGAAAATCTTTGCAAGACGTTTCTTTGAAATTGTATTGCACTAAAAGAAGTGACTCAACAGACAATTAACAACTTGGCATTGTATTCAACATGAGCGCTCAATGAGGAGAGACTCACTAAGTGTGACGTGCAATAGAAATACAAATTCAAGTTCATTTATTTATACAGCCCTTTATCACAAGCATGTCTCAAAGGACTACAGAAGTTCAAGTTCAAGTTTGTTTAGTTGTCATTCCAACCATATTCATATAAACATACACATACAGTAGAATAGATGATGTTTCTCAGGACCAGGGTGCAAAAGAAAAGCACATACATACATAAAAACACACAAGGACAAATAAGAGACCAGTGCTATACTAAAATATCTAATATTGAGAAAAGGAGCCAATTAGATTTAACTGAGCAACAATCAATGGGATTACAGAATAGTTTAATACAAACTGGTAACTGTGTGTAACGCCAGTGTAGCGCCTTATACAACATTTGTAATAGTTGATACGTAACGTTACACTTATGGAACGAAAAACTATATTAAAAATGATAATGTTCGGTGAAAATGGTCGGCGGAACAAGCAACGCAAAAGCCCTGACATTTTAAGGAATTCATTAAAAACAGACAGACGGACAGATGTTTTTGGACCCAAAAAGAGGATGTTTGGTCACCCTAGTATTAATAGTCCATATACTGTCTTGTTCTATGTTGTTATTTTCTTATTGTTGGTTTTATTTTGTTACCTTGCTTAGTGTGACATTGTAAGAGCCAGTGGAGAAACATTCCACTGCTCATCTTACTGGTATGATGCTACATGTGACAAAGAAAAATATGTTTACATGCCCTCATAAGGAGCTGGCGGGGCGTTTCTGTATGTAAATTCAAGTCTACGAGAATGTGCATTCAATTTAAGAATCAGTGGCATTCCTCATTGGAGGAGCGCAGCTGAGAACAGTTTGGAGGGTTAAGAACACATTTCCACGCGTTCATGAATCCGGTTGGGTTGTTTCTTAGATTTGTTCTTACGAAGTTTGTAAGAAGACACTTAAGAAAATGTTCCAGAAAGAGGTCCAATGTTCCCCACTGGCTGCATGGGGTCCGAATTGAGCTAGGTTTACCTTGCCTTGTTTTTCCTCAGATGTCGTTCCTTGTTCTCAGAATTGCTCCGTCAACTGTGGAAACCAAAGTCTACTCATACCATTTTCTTCTCTGAAATTGTCACTCAAGGCCAGAAAGGGGATGGATAGATGCAGAGTCGATGTGGGCAGGAGCTGCTCTTATGAGCTGCATTTAAAGCAGGTCCCCAAATCCTTATTTAATGTTCAATACGGTGGGACTGAATTTTTAACGGCTATGAGACCCAGTTAGGGTTAGTTGAAGCGGTGTAGCTCTCCAATCAGAGGACTGTTGTTGTTGCTGCCTCTGGGTACGGCTGCCTTCTCTGCAGGCATTGCGTGCTGCTACTCAGACAACACCGCAGCCAACCACTAGGGCTGTGCGATATGGACAAAATCTTCTATCACGATATTGGTAATTTCATATTGCGATAGCAATATATATCACAATATAGTACGTTTTCTGTAAATTTGCTGAAGAATTTATCTATACAAAGTAACCACATGACTATTGGGCTGGGTATCGCCACTGATTTCTTGAATCAATTCAATTCCGATTCACTAGGTCAGAATTTGATACAATATCTATTCGGTTAAGGATATATATATATATAATAACAATTTTGATTGGATATGAAAGAGATTTTGAGAGAACTAATGCTGTAAATTGTACAAGGAACCCTCTAACCGGATGCATCAGACATCTGGGAACTGGGGAGTTTCCCACCTCATAATGGGAACTATGAGTGAGGACTCTCACTCGCTCCCCCACTTGCTATATACCTCTTATTTTTTCATGAAAAAAACTAAACATTGTATTGTTTTATTCAAAATATGCTGGCGAAACATTAATTGATTACCCTTTCTCGTTTTTATTTTCCATTTCTCCCTTAACACCAAAATGGGAAATAATGTAAAAAAGAAAAAGTAAAAAAAGTGCATTTTCATTTGTGAATTTCCAACTAATCCAAATACTGCTAATGGTCATCAGCAGAGAGAGATCATGTAGAATTTAAACTAATAAGAATTCACTAATCTATGGAAGAAGTCAACTAAAGACGGTAAAAACATAGCGGATTATTCACAGCCCAGTCTCTTGTGACACCATGGTCCAGCCAGTCGCTCTTTATATTGTGTTGCATGTCTAATGGTGTCTTTATGGTACTTACCCAGCACTGAGTCAACATACGTTTATTCTCATAGCGTTTGGTCAAACATAGGGGAGCTAGGCAGTCCCGATTACATAAAGAGTCTCACTCGTGATAAGAGCTAATGATCCATTGCATACAATTCTTTTCTGGTTGTAAATCAGTGGAATAATTAGCACGACTGAAAACTGTTGTTTAACAGGCAGTTAAAAAAAGCAATAGTTTCCTTGTGTCACACTGCTCCGTGTTTGTTTGTTGTTCCAGTCCATATGTAAAGAACGTAAAGCGGGGGCTGGAATTACTTATAATACGTAATTTGCGGCAATGGCGATAGAAACGATATATGAAACGATCTACCAATAGACATTTTTTAATCGTCCCACGATATACAGTATATCGTCATATCGAACAGCCCTACCAATCACTGACTTTATTATTTTGTGTGGCAGCCTCTTACATTTAGATTTATGCATTAACGTTCTACTCTGTCTTCTGGCTCTCTCTCCCCTCTTTCCTTTCTCCTCTCTCTCTCGTCCACTTTCTGTCTCGGCTGTGGTGGACACAGAATGCTGATGAGGGTGATCATGGTGATGGGCTGGGGGCATCAAGTGTGTTCTACTTTGTCATTGCAGTGCTACGCCTTTTAGAGTCTTCGGTCACCGAACATTTGCATCATTAGACAACCTAGCAATCTCTGTCTTTGTCTTCATGTCCTCCCTCACACAAGTTGTGATGAGCCCTTGTGAATGCATTTATGTTAGCATAGTAGTTTTTGCTGTCCCTGCTGAAATCGCCAAGTTCTAGCTTTATGCCGCTGCATTGCATTGCTTAGAGTTTAAGCCTCTGGATGAGTCATGTAGATACACATGGAGAGGCAAGACTTCAGTGTTGGTGAACCAAACCCTTGTGTTTTTGTTTAGTTTGTCATGTTAGCCATACTGACCTTTGCATACTGTTAAATGCAAAACATGTATAACATTGTATTGATTACAGGCATGAGGAGAGAGTGGAAACATCGCTAGAGAGTTAGCTGTACACTACAGTTGTCCGGATGCCCAATATGTATTTATTGAGCTTCTCATAGCATAATTTTCTAGACTAGCCCACTAGGAAATCTGCAGGGGGGGAGGACTCTGTGTTATTGATTAATAGTGTGGAGCTGACAGGCTAGGGACTGGAGCTTGTGCTGTACATGCAGTCACAGACCAAATACATTGCAACACAGGCAGTGCAATGATGTCTATTCAAAACAGAGCTCTCTGTATATTTGGTTCTATACATCTCTCACTCTGTATCTCTCACTGTATCCGTCTGTCTCTGTCTCCCACTTTCTTTTCTCTTTTTCATTCACTCACTCTATTGCAGGCCAGAGTGCTGCAGAGCTCTTATGGAAAAGAAGCATAGTGAGATATGCCACTGCATCATAATGCCTCAAATGCACACTCACTCACTGCACCTTTCCTCTCCTGCGCTGAAACATTGACTGAATGTCCTCTTGAGTTTATTGACCCTGCAATAAGTCAAGTCTGAAGTGTACTCGCTTTCAACATTGTGTGAAAACCACTGGGACTCTGGAATTTACATGTTAGTGCAACGGCACTCGTCACCTTCAAACTACAGCAAAGCCACGGTTAAAAAGCGTGCAGGAATGCACGCTGATTTGAAGCCGCACTAGGTGCCTTGCATATGCCTCCCACCCCGAGGGTAGCCCTGTGGATACAGCCCTGCCATGGGTGAGAGAAGATGGGGGTGAGAGGGGGAGAGCGTTGCCCTCAAGCGTGGTTCCCGGAGCTTCAGTGTCTGTATGAGGGTGATCTAGCAGCTCTGAAGCACATTCCCTAGAGCTTTATCCTAGGTTTAACTCACCGCTTCACCCCCTGGTGGTCTCTACCACTGTGAGAACTGTGCTGTGAGTCTAAGCTGTGGGTCTGAAGCAGGTTCCAGGGTGACTACATGCACCAGGAGCCATTCCCAGCTTATCAATTTGTTGAATTCTGCTCTCGTCTTGTGCCACCCTGCTGCATCAAAAACACAGTGTTGAATGTAGGTGTATTCTCAAAGATTACAGTATTACGGTCCGTTTTGCATACAAAATAAAGTAAAATCTCAAATACATATTCGACCAACATCTGCCTCATGAAAATGCCACACTACTATGCTAGCCATGATTTTGCAAATGATACTCAGATGACTACAGACTTTGAGAGCTCTGTAGATGTCCATTTTAATTTTTCACATTTTATTTTGTATATTAAATACCTTTATTTGTTTGTTTTTTAAAAACAGTATAAAATACACAGTATTGCACATAGTAAATCAATTGCACTTCTTTAAGGTACAGATAAACATCTAGTTCTCTCTTTTTGCTACAGTACAACTACTGAAGAATCCAACCTGCCATGTACAAGAGTGGAGGTGATGAATCACATGTAGCCAACAGAAAGCAGCATGTGGGAGATTGTGAAGGTCATACTGTAGGTCATAAACGGGTGATATCTAGTCGTTTTGTCAGCAGCGAAAGATGTTTGTTATGCCCTTGAAACCACTTTGGCATATTTTTTCTCTATTGGGCAGTGTGTTTGGCTTTGAGAGTGACTCCTGCAAGCACTGTTAACGTTGTTTTCTTTTAGATGATGGCTACTCTCCCACTCATTAAAATGTTATTATCCCTAATAGATGCTATACAACATACTACATTTTGACTGTACATAGTCTTTGATGATATGATCCCTGTATGAGGTAACTGCGGAACTTTTCACTTTACAATCGGATGGATGAAAGGTGAGGGGCAAGAGCTACTAATTTTCTTAAAATAAAAGAGAAAAAAAAGAAGATATTTCAAAGATATCTTAAAACATTTGAAAAGCTAGAAAATATCCTGTGAAACCTGGAAGTTGAAAAAGCATACTAGGCTACATGCCTGCCACCCTGCGCTGCAGAAGGCTCTGGTTGTGGCCAGCAGTGGCTCATTCAGTGCCCCTGGCTTGGTTTCAGTAGTTTAAGTAGTAGCTGATGCAGGATACTGTAGGAATACAATCACAGCTGCCTCCCTGACCACTCGCCACTATCGCATGTGCTGACAAAGGAGCTTATTTATTATATGTAGTGCATTGAATGAAAAACGAATGGCCGTACACTTTTTTGTGTGCGTGTGTGTTGAAGCGAAGCTAGTTATAGTGTGATATTGATGAAGCGACTTGGACAGTATGGACTCATCTTTTCTTTAGACTGTACTTTTGTCATTGACTATATGCACTGTGAGGAGAGTAAGAATGACTTATTAAAATTCATAAATTCATATAGTTTTTCAAATACACAGCCCTCTTCACTGCAGCTAAAATAAATATATTTCAATAAACCTTAAATTGAGCTATAAGTTATATATATATTTAGATAGAAAAAAGTACATTGGTGTCTAACTTTGCAAACGTTAATAAGAAAATAAGTTATTTATTCATTCTTCACTTCAAAGTCAGTTATTTCAAGGAGACATTTTTGAGATGGATAGAAATGTTATCATAGAGCTCCAATAAACTTCTAAGACTTCTCCCTCCTTCAAGTCTTTTGCTCAGTCATTGTCAAAGTCTTCATTCTTTCATGGTCAGGTGATCTGTATGTGTAAGAGAATCGTCAACCGTTTCAATTTTTTTTATTCTGCTGAAAACGTATCCTGAACAGTGTTAATTGTGCTTTGCCGGTATGGTGATATGCTGTTGGTGTGGATCTCAGAGAAACAAGCATCATGGTTGAATTGCCAACCTCTCAGGGAGGTTGGGAAGAAAGATAAAATCCCAACTGGTGAATAGAAATGTGAATGAGACAGTTGCTGAACCAATAGAATAGAATAGGACTCCATAGGCTTCAGCTAAAAAAATATATGTAAATAGATAGAGGGAAATCTAAATGTTCTTCTCACCTTGTTGATCTCCAAATAAGTTGCCCTGGTGTAATTTCACGCACTGTTTCAAGAAATGTGTTCAAAAATAATTCTGAATCCTGTTTTTGTTAGCGTGACAAAATGTTCTATTTTCCATGGGATCCACGCTTGTTTTCCATGACGCATCCTGTCATCTCTGAGTCCGGGTTCACTATCCAATAGTGGAATTCTGTTACTACTGGTTACCAGGTCTAAAAAAAATCAGGGATTCTGTTTGTGACTCGAAAAACAAAACGGATGGATAACAAGACAGATGCTTAAATCCTGGGCATCAGTAGTTTGGTCTTTGTGTGTGCGCGGGGGGGTTGGGGGTCCTGTGTTTTCACAGGAACCAAAGTTTCCAGCGAGCATGCTTCTTCGAGTCAGCTTTGGACTTGCGTTTGGGGGTAGAGGTGAAAGCCTCCTGGGGGTAAGGCAGGGAGGAGAAGTGGCCGTCCTCTGTAGGGCACAGCCTCTTCATCAGCGGCTGCAGCTTGTCCTCCTGCTGCTTGAAGTCCAGCTCCACACTGCAGCAAGAGATAGAGAGGCACAATCAGCTCTATAGGAGCTCTCCACCAACTCCAGCTCTTTTTTTTTCATGCAGATATTAAAACCACCTTGTCCTGCTGCTATTGCATGCTGAATAATATTTCCTCATGATATATTCTCCCTTCGCTGACATTGAAAATACTCACGAAGGAGATATTATGCCACTTTAATGCTATAACATTTCTTTTTTGTCCCTTCACGCCTCTTTTGATCTTGTCATATTTTGACTGCAACACTGTAGTCATATAAAGTATATACTCTGTGGCCTGTACTCACTTGAAACTCTGGGCAGGCATCTGTCACAGCACTGCTCAGCTTACTAAAGTGACCTACATTTCCCCCTCTTATTTCATCCTCAGTCAAATCTTCCAATTCAGACTGTTTTTGCATCTGGCAGTCTACTTTGGCTGCTGCTACTCATATTTTTTTGTATTTTTTGGGGGGGTTCAGACGGACATACATGTACAATAGCAACAGGATCCAGGTCATAAATACTGCAGTGGGTCTGACTACACGCTGCTGTTAACAGCTGTGAACTACTGTAAGAGATTATGCAGTGCCAAAGTCAGCTAGGCAGCAGGCTGCATGCTATGATTGGAATACAAAGCATCTGTTATGATAGTGTCTTGCTCACTGCAATTCATCACCCATTGTTGTATTCATAATTTCTTTACACCAGATGTCCTGGATTAACACTAATACATCCTTGCAAGCTGAATCACTGAGAGGCTTAGAAATCCAAAGGACTCAAATATTGTTGTATTTCAAGCATTCAATTTAAGGATCAAATGGTAGCTTTTCAAATGCAGAATAGAATGGAACGTTAAAAACTAGTGGATGTTGGTCATTATATGTATTCCAGCTGAGCATTAGCTGCAGGTTATTCTTTGTTTTAGCACTGCAGCTAAAGCCACAACCAAGAAATTTCCAGGGCATACTCCATAAATGTGTCATAATAAAATACAACAGGTTTTATTATGCAAGTCGATGCTTTTGGCATTGATTAGAACAGAGTAGACATAAATGTGACTTTTGGCATTGATTAGAACAGAATAGACATCAATGTAGGTCTTTGACAGTGACTCAAGTGAGTGTTGGGTGCTGAACCAGACGCTCAGCACTTTGCATTTGTTTGACTCAGGCCTTTAAACAGAGCCAAGCACAGTGCAGTTAGCAATTTATCATGGGGTACAGGCTGTTAATTATACTGGCATAAATCCACTCCTATTTGTGAGGCTTGCGTGTGCCTGTATGTGTATCAGTGTGTATTAAGTTAAAGATCATGACATATACTAATGTCTTCTGAAGTGAAACTCACTGCTAACCCGGCATCAGAAGATTCTGTGATCAGTGACTGTATCTGTGTGAGTGTCATTAGCGAAGCAGCATGCGCTGTGCTTCATTGTGCCTTTTTCATCTCGCTTAAAGAGGACTTCATTTGGAGCCTTTAATGAATACTGTGTAAAGGCTTTGAGAGACGTATCTCTCTACCTATAAGGACATCTTTGTGTTGTGGAAGTACTGCAGCTCAGTTATGTGGCGTTTCATATGAGCCATGTTTCTGACAAACGCACACATGGTATAAGATATCGAAGTGATGTGATTCTCCCTTACCCTCACAGTAACGATGTGCCCATTTATGCTGGGGGAGCATACATTATGTGTCGATGGATTATACGTTTTCAGCCGTCTTGGTTTTTTTCAACTCCTTTCTTTGGTTTAGAGAGTGTGTGTGTGTGTGTGTGTGTGTGTGTGTGCGCACACTTCTCACATCTCTATTGCATCGTGCGTCCTGGTTATTTTGTTCCCTGAAGCCCAGCTGTGAACCATAGCGCCCATTGTCTCCTGGGTGAAGGTCACAGAGATCTGGGGCGACCTGGTGGGGTCCACAGTGGGCTAGGATGCATGATGTACTCACAACATTTTAAGTTTGAATCTGCACCACAACCATTGTTGCACATCATTCTCTGCCGTGTTTCTCGTCAATCTCCACATCTTCCCATAAATGCCCTAAAAATTATTTTAAAGTTCACACTGACATCATATGTCATATGCAGTAACCCCTGCTTCACCGCTCAATTTTGGGAGGGAATGTAACCTTTATCAGACAAATTTACATTCCTGTTTTCACTGCATTTATACTGTTTATCCCATTTGACATGGGGTATGCAACGTCAGTTTACAGGCCATTATTATGCTATAATCCGTTTCAGTGCCCTTTATAGTTCACCCACTACCTCTGTTAGTGCACTGTCAAAAAAAAATTGTCTCCCAAATCTCAATAGATGTATTATAGTTGGGCTAAATCCTTAAACACGTACACACAAACACACGGAAACCCTCAGCATACATATTTGAACAATCCATAGCTTTGTGATACTGAGACCACAGCACCAGTTGTAGTCGCTGTTTGTTATCTCGCCAACCTCTATTTATGATGAGTTATTTTTAATAAGCTGGATGTATTGCTTAATACAATGTGCTACTATCTTATCAACAACATGGCTCTCAATGCATCAGGAGAATCACACAAAGCATAAGTAAAGAGGCATGTGGCTTGGGAACAGCAAGGGAAACTGCACAGCCTCATTAGAAAAAAGAGCGGAGTGAAAAGATAATCATCTCGTCTTTGAAACCTACTCAAAAGGCCTTTTAATGAAAGATTTATTAGTCTCTACCCGGCCCAGTTATCAGCATCTCCTCGTGAAACTGTCACGGGCCCTTTCGTTTCGGTCTGCTAGCATGCAGATGCTCTCATTTAGATTTTAGCTGAAAGCGAAGATAAACATTGTTGCCATTTTCCTCTCCCCCTAGCTGCGGGTCCCCCGAGTGAGATTGGATTGGAACAAATTGAAGAAGGCACTTTGGACCTTGTCAGTCTTTAACCTCTCTCCACCTGCCTACTTCTTGTTCTAACTATTGCTTCCTTTTCCTCTCTCTCTCTCACTCACTCACTCACTCCTCCTCCTTACACACCTCTCACCCCACTTTATCTGTCTCTCTCTTCTCTCTTATCCTGGGTATGGTTGTGCTCTTCTGACTGTACCCGCCATCCCCTGACGGTGTCTGTCCTACTGTGGATCACACTCGTAACTATGGTAACCTGCTTGCTACCATGGTGGAAAACATCATTATGCTTGCACAAAAAGAGATATCTTCCCCCCGCAAAGTAGTGTGGTAGGACAGCCTCGCTGCTCAGTAATTTCCATATGTTATAATATAATCAGCTCTTTAGCCTTTAGCAACGCTTAATTGATTGTCACAGCCTCCCTCAATAGATTATTTTTTCCCCATCTTTTTAAAACCCATTCTTCAGTTGGTTTTTCACTATCTTATTTTCGCTGTGCAGTGTTATTCAAATAATGGTTTATCATCAGATAGTTAGTTTAATGATAAGCTGCAGTTCGTCATTTCTGACTTAACCGTGAGACATGCAAGCTAATGACAAGTTGGACTGATGGGAAATAGCTGTCGTCCATTGTGAACAATGGTGTTCTGCAAAGACAGAGCCCGCCCCAATCTGCTCCCTTAATCACAACCACTTAAATCTATCTCCCCGTTTGATCAGCACATTAGCTCATATCAATGCACTGTGAGGAAAATGAGATTACAGGGTTTCCGGATGAACAACGCGTCAAGACACATCATGACTTAATGCCGTGGTCTTGAAACAAATCTAATGCATTTCAAATCCCCTGTAATGCCCAGATTTTCTGCACCATTTTCTCTCCCTCACTTTATTTCTCTATCCTCTGTCTTTCTCTATTTGTCTCTCATCCTTGCTCTCACTTTTTTTTCACCCTCCCTTCTCCAGAGAGAGACTGAGACTACAGCAGCTTTGTGTATTCTGTTTGATGTCCATGCTCATAGACTAGTATTGATCTGGAGCTGTTGTTATGCTAAGATTGAGCTCCGAGATCATGCCTCTCTGGACTAGTTGGTTAGGCTGAACAGTGGCTCCATACTGAGCTGCGTTAAAATTATTTATGGTCCCATATGTCCACTGTGGTCATGAAACCAGATTTATCATAAACACAAGTGTAGGGGCTTGGCCCTGGCACAAATACATACACGCGCACACACACTCCTGATAGACACTGTAGACAGCTATTCCTCCTGTGTTCCTTCACGGCTGTACCTCCTATCTTGTGTTCCTCCACCTCCAGAGATGTTGTTTTCATGGAGGTCTGTGTAATTAGATTGGCATTTAATCCTCCTGCCTGTGTGAATACAACTGCTATATTTGATTCTGTGTCCAATCAACACAATTCACCATGCCAAGCAGGTCTCTTAAAGGAGAACTCTGGTCAATTGAACACCACAACCAGAGATTCCAAATATCTCACTTAGATATTTCTGCCCTTTATCAAGTGGAAACCCTGCCAAGCACTGACGAGGTTTGTCAAAAACAAGCCTCCTATTTTGTATTGAGTTTCTGTTTTTCTTTATTTCCTCAGCAGATTAAGCGTTTCAATGGATTGTGGCAGATCTAGAAAGCTGTACCCAGAGTTTTTATGTTAATATAGTGCCTGTTTGAAGACCATTGTCAGTGTGTGTGGATGATCAGCACAGACCAATCCATGGGACAAATTTGACCCGACTTTATATGATCTCTCTATATAATATTCACACCGCTTCTCTCTGGGGATTTTCAGAGAAGAAACCTACATACTGTGGCAGATGGAGGGAGTATAGGAGGGGGGAAGGGAAGGAGGGGCGGTACGTGCTATTCCGCTAAAGCTCAGAGACAGACGACCGCCCCAATCAGCAGCAGATGTGAGGCAGCTGAGCCAATTAGGGAGATCGGGCAGGGCCAATAGGGAAAGAGAGCGGCAGGTCTTAAATAGGGGGAGTAAAGGCAGAGAGGGGTGTGTGACCCATGGGGGGAAGTTGGAGGAAAAGTGGAAGAGAGAGAACGATCGAGGAAAGCCTAGCCTATGTATGACCGACCGGACCGAGAACCCTGCTGTGTGCCTGATCCCCGACTGTCTGACAACCCGCCTGGCTATCGACCCCTGCTTGTCTACCTACCACTCTCCTCCCATAACCCCCGGACTCTGTGAGAATAATCAGTTGCGCCCCGGAAGCAGTAATAAAACCACTGTTTCCTGTATTCCTTGTTGTGGACATTGACTGTGTGCTATCCGGTCCTGTGGACACCGCTGTCACCCACGAGTGTGCCACAATACCGAAATAGTAGCATAATCATAGCTTTTATAGCAGTCCACATGCTGCATATTTTAAACCCTCATTTGGGAACCCAAGGAATAGCAATATTTAATGTAACACCTTTCCCAATACACCAATGTGATCAGTGTAGGTGCACACTGAGCTGCCAAGAATATGTCACAGTTGCTCAGACAAAACGGGACGGGTCTCTTATTCTTTTTAGACTTGTTATCACGCTGCATATTGTGCTCATGGATTCTGTTGGCTGGTTAGTGAATGTCTCTAGAGTCAGCAGAGGCTGGCACGACATGCTAGGAAGGCAGAGCAAAGACGTAGGCTAGGTAGACCAGAGGTGCTGAGCCTGTTCTTCCCCAGATGGGGACCCTCTTCCCCAGATCACACAGCGTTAGCATTAAACATAGGGATTAGGGATGTTAACGATTAATCGTTAATCGATTAATAACCGTTAATAATTGGGTCGATTAACATTTTACACGTAACGATCAAATTAAACTATTTGAGATATCTGAATTTTGTCAAAGGGAGTTGTTGGTGAAATGCAATCATTAAATTAACCACAGGAGGGCGCCCGCACTACACATAAGAAGACGAAGCGAACCATGTGACCAACAACAGGGGGTCGGAGTTCACAGGAAGTGATGCAATCCATCTCAGTGTTGCCTTGTCCGTGTGGGCTGCAGCCGGAGAGACACGATGCTAATGCTAATGCTACTGGGCGAACACTAACAGTTAACTTACTAAACCCGACATGGAAACAGAAGTGGAAAACTTTCTGATGGACATTACACCACCGCTAAATATCAGTCCCACAGATTGTTTAAGAAAAAAAGGAATTGTGATTTTTATTTTATTTTCTAATGAGCAATATTCATAAGCGTGGTGTATCGTTATCGATTGATCGATTAGTCGTTCATTACATTTGGCGACTATCGATCAAGGAAATTCCCTAGAATTTGCAACCCTAATAGGGATGACTAATTTATAATACCAGACTGTCTCCCATCTCCACAGTCTGTCCTACTTCATCCGTCCCCTAACCCTGCCCAACCTATTGCCTGTCTATTCCTCCATGCCATGTTGTGCTCTTCCGCTGTCCTTCACACCATGTTACCGTGCCATAATTTACTATTTCACTTTGTCTTGCTATAATTTTAGGGTTAGGGTTGAAGTGCCCCTTCATCCTGTGCTTACGCAGGGTGCCCGCAGAGATTTTAACACACTCCACTTTATGGCACTTTCCAATGCATCTTCCTCAGCTCAGACATCAAAGTGAACAGAGCTCAAGTTCAAGTTTATTTATTTATATAGCCCTTTATCACAAGCATGTCTGTCTCAAAGGACTTTACAGAAAATGAGCCAACTAGATCTACCTGAACATCAATCAGAGGAAATTACAGAATAGTAAAAG
>OMOT01081198.1:0-10139 GCA_900312575.1 Acanthochaenus luetkenii
GATCGGCCCTCATCTGCTCGCCTGCGGCCCTCTGCTGCTCGACTGCGGCCCTCAGCTGCTGGCCAATGACCCTCTGCCGCTGGAGTTCGCTCTCCTTACTCGCCGTTAGCCCCGGGATAGCGACCACCAGCTCCGGATCGCCCTGCTGTCTATCTGTCAGCCGATTCATCTGCCAGTTCCAGCTCACCTGCCTGCCTACATCTTCATCATAACTACTCTCCAGCCTGCCACGCTCACCCCCTGTCCCAAACCTGCCTATTCCCTGCAATAAACCCCCTTATCATTATACTCCATTCTCTGGAGGACACGGTCCTGCGTTTGGGTCCTTCTGTCCCTGAAATGTAACACTTTTACTTTTAAGGACGACATTCTGTATCAACATCTCAGAAGCAGCTATATGCACAAAAATACATATTTTCAGACTCGGGAGGGGTGGAATGTTTCACAAAAATGGAGGTGCCTTTGATTTAAGGTAAAGTTTCCCTTTAACATATTGTAAAGTGCAACAGCACAGCCCAGAGACAGAGCAGCACAGCATAGCCTGTCCATAAAGACAACAAGTCCACCGGAGATCACAGTAAAAGTCAATTTGGGGGGTGTCATTTCCCCCCGCTGCACCACTTCACCGGAACGTAGGGTTTCCACCAGTGTTGTGCAAGTTCACACTTCACAAGAGCTTGCTCAAAGTTCCGTTCACACAGATTAAAATGAACTAGTTCACAGTTCATAATTTTGAATTTAGAACCAAGTTCACAGTCCCAAAAAATAAAGTAGTTCACGTTGATTGTTTCTGTTTTTTTTTACTTTTTCAGCAGAACCTCCTCCTACCCACCCCCAGCCCCCACTCATTGCCACTGCCCACTTCCCAAACTACATGAATTACTGTATACTACTTGTGGCACACTCGGGGGAAAGGGGAGTGTCCACCGGGCCGGACATAACAAACGTACTGTCCACACAGCGATTTACCCGAAACAGCTCTTTATTTCCTGTTTCGGGGAGGGAATGGGTTTGCGTTAGTCCCATATACTCAATATTCAGGGTGGGGTAGTCGTGGTCCAGTCCAGGGGTCAAGGCAGGAAAAGGGTAGTCAGACAGGCAATGGTCAAGCACAAGAAGGGTCCTCCGACGGTCTGGGATTCGGCACACAGCAGGGTCCTCAGTCCGTCACACGCTTACTCACTGCTCTTCGCTCGCTCTGCTTACTACTCCCTCGTTCTTCACTACCTCCCATGGCACACACACCCCTCTCTGCCTTTTCTCCCTATATTTAAGGCCTGCCGCTCGCTCTCCCTCTTTGCCTCAGCTGCCTCGCATCTGCCGCTTATTGGGGCGGACGTCCATATATGGGGCCTTAGCCTCCACGTGGGGAATGGCACGTCCCGCCCCTCCTTCACTTCCCCCCTTCTAACCTCCCTCCGTCTGCCACAATACACATACAAAAACATACACACATAGCATCATCACCACTGGAGACTGTAAACTCTCTACCTGTCAGGTAGGAAGAGAACCACTCTAGAGCCTTCCCTGTTAAACCAACCCATTATCTAAGTCTGTCAATTAAGATGTCATGATCAAATGTATCGAATGCTGCGCTCAAATCAAGTAGCACTAAGATGGAACATTCACCCGCATCAGCACGCATATGTAACTAAGTAAAGACGTCTCAGTGCTGTGCTGCTGGCGGAAGAAGCTCCTCTTCTACTTTGGCTCGGTAATCTCCATATACTCGTGGTAACCAGTTCTCTGAAGCCCTTCCTCGCAACGGTGAATATCGTCCGGGACCATGTCTTTGCGTCGTAATGGTACTCGTGATTTATTGATGTCTTCGTGACGTTTTATCATACGGAGTGCTTCTTATAAAATATTATTTTAGATGAAGATCATGTCTTGGTTGAGCTGAGGTCTGTTCTGTGTCAGAATCTTGCGGGGAGTTTCTTTCCGTGTCACGCTCCTCCGTGTTTGTATGTTTTTCCAGTCCACATGTAGAAAACGTAAAGCGGGGTCGGGAATGACGTAAAATACTGATGTAAAGCAGGTCTGCAGCTTTTTTTGTGACAATAGCAATATAAACGATCGAGGAAAATATATACGATAGACATTTTTCTATCGTCCCACAATATATATCGTCATATCGAGCAGCCCTATTGAACAGTCCGATGGCTGCCGGCAAAAAGCCTAAGGCACTCCATCCTTCATCGTGGTAGGATGAGCCTGTGACTGGAGGTGCTCCTCATCAGCCTCAGCTCATCATGGAGAGTACCTCCAGACTGTCCAGTTTGACTCCTACAACAGAGCTGGCCTTCTTCACCAGCTTGTTTAGTCTGTTGGCATCCCCTGCCTCGATGCTGCCTCCTCAGCACGCCACAGCAAAGAAGAGTGCACTGGCTACTACAGACTGGTAGAACATCTGCAGCAACTTGTTACACACATTGAAGGACCTGAAGAACAGCCTGCCCTGTCCTTTCCTGTAGAGGGTCTCAGTGTTGTCCGACCAGTCCACTTTATTATTGATCTGCACTCCTAGGAACTTGTATGAGTGCACCATCGAAAGCCCACGACCAGCTCCTTGGTCTTACCGATGTTGAGTTAGTTCTGCACTTTTGGATGGCAAATCTACACCAGATGGGAGGAGCTGAAATTCCCTGTGCAGACGGTGGAACTCATCATTTATGATTGAGCTGGATATTCGCTGTAACTGCTTGATGTATAGAAACTCTAAATTAAGCTGATGCTCCCCCCCCATATCAATCTACTAGACCTTTTCACAATATGTTTCAAAGAGTTTCTGTTATTCAAAGAAAGATTACCAAACCATGACACCAAAGAAAAATATATTATGGATTCAACAAAAGTACAATAAAATAGGGTTATCATGGTTTTGTCAATATTGAACTGGGACAGTTTTCTCAAACAGTATACATGCTGGTGCCCCTTTTTGCACACAGCTTCACAATTAATTTCAACATTTTGAGTCAATAATTGTCACAAGAAATTTGTACAATTGTACATACTCGACAGTTTTGCTCTTAATAGTACGGTTTGCCTTTGTATTTCAGTATACTTCTGATAGGATTGGATTAATGAGGGGTTTTGTCCCTTTTGTAGGCAAAGATCTTACGATAGCTACCTTCAGCAATATTCACTGACAAGCTTTACTTTGCCAGCAATCCCATGACATGAAAGTTGCCAGGTGCCACATTTTTTTCAAAGGTGGATGACATTTTGTCATATTCAAACAAAACTCCCCTTCCACATCTAGGACCAAAATGTGTTTCCCTCTCTCACACCAGAACAAAACAGATTCAGGAATAAATAAATAAAAAATCCTTACATCTCTTCTCATCCTCTCTCCGCCACCCTCCTTTTGGCCTGCTGGCCTCTGTGATACAAGCAACAAAGTGTTTGACACATACTTAAACTCCATGCCAAGCACTGGATGCTTTTATGGCAGTTCTAAAACAAACACCTTCCCAGCCCAGAAGTACATATTCCATCAGCTTTGTTGTTGCCTATTAATACAGCAATTACAGTTCATTATTATGGTTCCTCATTACGAGCCGGCCCGTTAGATGGCATGCACATTAGAAGCCAATGAGCTCACACTGTTATAGACGGTGATATCATCCATGAGCTGGTGGTCATGGTTCCATGGTTTCTGTGTTTTCAACCTTTGTGTTTGACTTTAGTGTTAATTCACCTTGCAATGGTCTGTGCTTCTACATTACATTACATTACAGCATTTAGGAGACGCTTTTATCCAAAGCGACTTACATACATTACAGTATTTAGGAGACGCTTTTATCCAAAGCGACTTACATGTCATACCGTTGGCGGAGGCAGCCATGCAAGGTACCAACCTGCTCAACGGGAGCAATTTGGGGTCAGGTGTCTTGCTCAAGGACACTACGACAGATTTTTTCCCCGGGAGGAGCTGGACTCGAACCGCCGACCTTGCAGTTGCAGGGCGGGAACTCTACCTCCTGAGCTACTGCCGCCCATCACACCATGCACCACACTACACACAAACACATATATTTGCATTTCTTTTTGACTGTAGGGGGAAACCGGAGCACCCGGAGGAAACCCACGCGAACGCGGGGAGAACATGCAAACACACAGAAAGGGCCAGGCGAGATTTGAACCCAGGACCTTCTTGCTGTGAGGCGACAGTGGTAACCACTGCGCCACCGTGACACCTGAATTTCCCCTAGGGGATCAATAAAGTGCAATCTAATCTAATCTAATAACATTTTTTAAACATTCCAGTCTGGTTTCCGTTCCTGTCACAGCACCGAAACAGCTCTTATTAAGGTTACCAATGATTTATTGCTAGCTGCTGATTCTGGTAACTGTTCAATTTTAATTCTCCTCGATTTGAGCTCTGCCTTTGACACAATACTATTTTAATCAACCGTCAACCGAAAAATGGGATGGAATCAAGGGCTCGGTTCTTGAGTGGTTCCGTTCCTTCCTCTCGGGGAGAAGTTTTTCTGTATATGAGAGGTTTCCTCCTCCAAAGCCCCCCTCTCTTGAATGTTGGAGTTTCTTGTTTTACTGGCGGCCATTGGTCAACCACTTGATAACCGTCAGGTCTGTTCGTATTACCTGGCTAATGGTAATGCCGATTTTGTTGCTTCTTGACCATAAGGTCTGATGCTTGCAAGGGGGTTAGGCTGGTTAGAGCAGTTAGGACGGGAGGGGTTTGGACTAAAGGAAGTCGTCTGTTCTTGTTCCTTCTTACGGCTCAATGGTAATGGGTGAGCCCAGAAGTGGATTGGAGTGACTGACGTGGGTGGGACCTTTAGACGCACTTGACCAGGTTCCAACTGACTTGAAGCTGTTGCAGCCTAAGTTGGAGCATGCGAGACGTCCGTTCCTTTGACAAGGGCTGAGCCAGAAGACAATCTCCCGCTGCCAATAAATCCAAAATGCTGCTGCTAGGCTCTTAACTAATTCCAGGAGATGGAAACATATTTCACCCATCCTCGCCTCCCTTCATTGGTTACCTCTGAGTTTTAGAATTTATTTTAAGATTTTGCTGATAACCTATAAAACTTTACAGGGTCAGGCTCCTAGCTACATTTTAGACATGCTGGTCCCTTATGAGCCACAATGCAGCCTGAGATCTTCTGGTCGTTCCAAATACTCGTCTCATCACCAAGGGTGACCAGGCTTTTTCAATCCGGGCCCCTCAGCTATGGAACTCACTGCCTGGTCATCTCAGGCAAGCAAAATCTGTATCACTCTTAAAAGTCACTTTTTACAAAGGCCTTAATGATACAAATTTATTTATTATTGTATTACTTGTGTTTTATCCTTGTTTCTATTGTTTGAACTATTATTTTATTTTATTCTATATTGTTATATTTTTGGCTTGCTTATTCCTTGTTGTGTTTTTATTGTAATTATTATCCTTTTTCTTTTTAATGTAAAGCACACAATCAGGGGAGAGAGCGAACCCCTTTAAGAGGAGGACTAAGCCAGAGAGTAAAGTGTGTGACCCGTGGTGCGTGAAGTGGCGTGCGGTGTAGTATGGGAGGTAGAGTGTGAGGTAGGGTGATGTGAGAAGAGAGAAAGAGAGAGAGTGAAGAGGGCCTTGTGGAATACGGACGGTTTGTGAACCCCCCTCGGTTAATGAACTTTTGCTGTCGGACTACCCTTCTCCTGCCTTAACCCTGGACTACCGAACGGACTATGCTTATGCCTTAACCCCTGGACTCTGTGCCTAACCGCTGTGTGTTGTGAGAGAAACTGTAAATAAAAGCTGTTTGGGATTGTAAACCCCGTTGTGGACATTGTATTTATCATCTCCGGCCCCACGAGTGTGCCACAGCACTTTGAGTGAGAAAAGTGCTCTATACTGTAAATAAAGTTAATATTAATACTGGGAGGACACAATATAAATAGATTAATGTCAAACCTGAATGCAATCTCGTTGACAGAGATTGCATCTTTATTTAATGGGAAGGTGCAAACACCCTGCATGCATAAAGACATTTCTTGAAAAAATATTAATTAAATCACATATATAATTTAAAAAACATATTATTACCAGACGAAATACTCAGTCTTAATCATTTCTAAATGTGTTTAGCCCCACAACATAATTATCAAAAACATTTTACTACAGTCACAAAACAATCTATTACAGTTCCAACATTTACTGTTACCTTTTTTAACATTCTAATTAAAATTGTGTAGGCTCAAATTTCATTTTGCGCTTACGGTTCTGTTGCCCGTCCAAACTCTCCATGGTGCAAACTATCATCAGTCATTTTTTGTAAATCACCCGCAAAACGCCCATCAGCCAAACGCGCAAACCTTTAGATTAGTACCCTGTATTGGGGATCTTAGTAGATCCATCCTAAAGTGAGGCAAAAATGTACAGTAGGAGGATATACCACTGTTTTGTGTTAATGGTGTGCATGTGTGAGTTTTTTTATTTTAAGGTGGTATTAGTTATGCTTTCCTGGATTGTTGTGATTATTTTTTTCATTAAAGAACATAAACTTGAAGACACCCAGTTCCACATATTCATACTGGGAGCTGCCTGGTGCAACCACAGTCTTCTATTGTTGCATGGACCAAGATCCCCATGGAACGTTTCCAGGACCTTGTTGAATTCAGGTTTTGAATAATTCAGGCTGTTAAGGTGAAGGTAAAAGGGGGTCCTACCTTGTACTAGCTTGGTGTGCCTAATTAAGATGATATTGAGTGTATCTTGCACTTGGCAAACTATGGATCAAGTGTCTGGGCTTGACATTAACGCTTGTCTGATTGTCCGGGACAAGTAGATCTTTTTGTCTGACAAATGAATGTTGTCTTCAGCTGTCCAACCGGACAAGTGAAATAAAAGGGTTTCAATATTATAATTACTGTATTTATTTGAACATGACTTCCGTATTCATCAATGATAATAAATGGCATTATGTATGGTACACATTAGAGCAGAGTGACAAAACTGTGGTATATATGAAGGAGGTTAGGGCAAGTAAATACACTCAGTCCACTCCCCTGATCCCACGATGGCTGTAGGCTAAGTAACATATGTAGCCATACTAACATTTATTCTTCAAACCAATATGGCTGCTGCCATTGCCACTGGTAACCTGAGGCATAAATGTATCCATCAAGTTTTTATAAACCGTCACTGACAGCAGCGTCGTATGCTCTTTTCATATGAACCGTGGCATGGTGGCTCAGTGGTTAGCACTGTCACCTCACAGCAAGAGTGGGTTCAAATCTCCATACTGGTCCTTTTTGTGTGGAGTTTGCATGTTCTCCCTATGTTTGTGTGGGTTTCTGCCGGGTGCTCCGATTTCCTCACATAGTCCAAAGACATGTGCTTGTGTGTAGTATGGTGGTAATATGATGTAGTATGTAAGACATATGCCCTGTATGGTGATTATTATTTTTATCATCATCATAGTATGTGCTGTATATGCATATGATGGTATGTAAGTCGCTTTAGATAAAAGCATCTGCTAAATGCTGTAATGTAATGTATTTTGAAGCGACATGCTGTCTGTGGACCGCATCATTCAACAATGCTCTGACCATAACAGCCCACTAGTAATCCATCTAGTTCTTCAAATGAAAAATGATAACGTTACATAATGTAGTAAGTGTTGCGCCAGTTGTCCAGTGCGGTTCTGGTACACACTACCTAACTAAATGCATGAGTCAATACCAGAATTTTTCTGGTAGTGAGTGTAGTTGTAGAATGCGGTTGTCACTACGTAGAGACTGTTGAGCTGACAGATCATGAAGACTGAGGTTTGAACACTATCTCTCACATACACACACACACAACAGGGGCGGTTCTAGGACTTCTTAAATGGGATGGTCAAGGGGGGTCCAAGGGGGCCATCTGTAATTGTAGTTGAAGGCATGGCTTGGCAGTGAGGTGGTCATGTGGCTCTCCAGAGTGCAGGTGGTGGTATCTTAAATATTAGGTTCCAACAGAGAACCATGTGCATACTGTATAGATAAGATCCTATTTCTATTTTTAGTATATTTACACACAGTTGTGCATGAACGCGCTAAAAAAGCAGCGTTCATTGAACGCGCTCATATTTCTGAACAAATTTGCCTCAAGAACCCATGACTTCTGGTTACTTAGATTTTCCGCCATTTTGAATTCTTTGAAAACACTTAAATCCCTACTTCTCCTAGGATTTGTAAGCAATCTACACGAAAATCGTTACATGTACTTTTTATATCTAAAATCCCAATGTAAGAAAAGTGTGTACGATCAAAATCAAAGAAACTACGAGCCAATGAAATCGCGATGGGCGTGGCTTTTCACAAAAACGCTTATATCGACAGCAAAATTGAATTTAATGAATTCCTTTCCAATAAGTACGTTTTACAGGAAGGTATTACGAAAACACACACACCAAAACATTACAGATCGGTGAAGAAATGTGAGAGATACAGGCATTTGAATGTTCACCTAAATTGCTAATTAAAAAAAACAGTACTTTATTGTCACACCAATGCACAGTTAAATTATTTCTCTGCATTTAACCCATCACGGATCCCCCCAGATACACACAAGTGATTGCATAAACACACATGCTAGGGGTGCCGGAGCAGAGGGCAGCCATGTACAGTACAGCACCCGGGGAGCAATTTTGGGGTTAGGTGTCTTGCTCAAGGACACTACGACAGATTTATTCCAGGGAGGAGCTGGACTCTAACCGCCGACCTTACATTTGCAGGTCGGGAACTCTACCTCCTGAGCTACTGCCGCCCTCATAGAGTCCCATTCATATTTATGGTAATTAGTAAAGTTATTACAAACGCTTATATCGCCATCAAAATTGAATCTGGCTATTTTGTGTCCAATAAGAAAATTGTAGAGCATGCCATCACGTGAAATTTACTTCCATGTATGCCAGTCCTCACGAGGAACACATTTGCCTCAATAACCTGTGTGCCTGACCCCTGACCGTCGGACAACCCGCCTGGCTATCAACCCCTGCTCGTCTAACGACCACTCTCCTGCCTTGACCCCCGGACTCTGTGTGAGAATAATCAGTTACACCCCGGAAAACATAATAAACCCACTGTTTCCTGTATTCCTGGTTGTGGACATTATCTTTGTTATCTCCAGCCCGGTGGACACGCACATTTCCCCTGAGTGTGCCACATATGGTGGAGAATGCGGGCATAGGTACGTAAAATTGGCCGGAGATGATGAGACCGACACGAAGACAACGGATGGCAGAAAAGAGAATGGAAGACGCAGACCTGGGAGCGCAGTGGGCGCAGCTGGTGGTCGATAACCAGCAGCTGGTGGTCATTAGCCAGCAGCAACAGGCTCGTCGGGAGCGAGAGAGCCAGCAGCGGAGGGTCGCTAGCCAGCAGCAACAGGCGGCCAACGACCGAGAGCTGGCGCGGGTTGCTGAGGAGCTGCGACGAGTACAAGAGGAGCTACGCAGACTGGACATCCAGGCTATGGAGCAACCGGCATGGCGTCCTGAACTCCTGCGGCCGGAGGTAATGGGGCCAGCAGACGGCAGTAACCCCGACTCCAGACCAGAGCGGGTCTGGCCGGGCTTCAAGACGTACCCAAAGACGAAGCGGAGGTGGTGCAGCCACCGGAGAGGGTCCTAGAGGAGGAGCCGAACCCTGAGATCGCCTGTTTCAAGGCCAAGGCTGAACGCGACCGGAAGGAGCGGGAGGGTGATGTTGCCGACCTGAAGGCTATGGTGGGGAGATGTGGCGGAGAATGTTCGGGAGAAACGGAGCTCCTCCCAGCTAGATGTGCAGCTCGGGCAGGTGAGCACCCTCACCCAGGAGCTGGTGTCGGTAAGAATACTAGACGAGGTAGCTTGACGGGGAGCAGGCGGCGCGGATCTCCGGGCTGCAGGAAGAACAGGGTCGGGAGAGACTGCAGCTCACCGCCCAGCTGGAGGTGCAGCGCGGCCAGGTGCAGCGCGGCCAGGTGAGCACCCTCACCTGGGAGCTGGCGTCGGTAAGAGACGAGATGAAGCAGCTTTCCAGACAGCAGGCGGTGCGGATCTCCTGCCTTCAGGAGGACCTGGAGCGGGAGAGACTGGCCCGCTCACAGGTGGAAACGCGCTGCAGAGACCTGGAAGTGGAGCTAGCGGCGGACAAGATGGCGGCCG